>DWEE01002515.1:0-11502 GCA_018245755.1 Parelbella macleannani
TTTTTGCCATGTAAAAGCAACATTCTAGGGGCTACATACTTTTGGAGCCTACGATATACATATAAATATTAGAAAACTGTCAAATAATTACAGGTATTATAAATCATAAGTCACCAACAGATTGTAGATCAAAGTTAATATTAAAATTATTATTATTTCAAATAGATAAGAGCATGTAACACATAAGATGCATAAAAAATAAAGTGTAAGTTGAAATCCGATTGAATTAAATATGAAATATATTTCAGCCTCGTCACACTGAACTGAGACGGTACAAGTATATATAGCTACCAAAAGGAATGACTGAAGTGACTCTTTGATTCCATTTATTCCGCCCTGTCGGCCCGCTCCAACTGATGACATATCAAAGGATTTTCCACCTCGACTGATGCAAATATCGATTATTCGTCTCTTTTTTTCTACCTTTTTGCTTTCTTTCTGCTGATATATTTGTACCGCACATAGAGATATAAATATGGCTATAAATATGTTCTAAGAAATTCTTTAACGCTATTCCCGTTTAAAAAGTAACCTATAAATTTGAATTAAAATATTAGCTTGCAATGGCATTTAAAAAATTGTATAAAACTGGACATTGGAATAATTAAACAGTATGGTTTACTTAGAACTATCTTATTTCCTTTTTTATTTTCCGTTTTGTATTTTTATGTTGTTCACTGAAACCTGATTTTCATCCAAAACTAAAACGGTAACCGAATATTCCATCCTTATTCTAATCTCGACTGCAACTGAAATTTACAAAGTTTTACACAAAAAAAATGTACATAAAAGCTGAAATAAAATTACTTGAGATTAAATAACTCTATAAATAAATACTTATTTACTTTAAAATATCTAATATCATAATCATACCTTGCTCATGTAATATATTGGAAAAGCCAAATTCTTTGCAAAAGTGAGATTTTTATTCGAGATCCTTGAAACAACAGTTTCTAGCTTAATCTATTGTGGCTCTTTAACAACAATATTTTCCCTAATGCGTTTCATCCATAACTTTTGTTATAATTACCTTTTAACGGAGAAATATTTCTGTGTCCTACGTTCGTTTTCTTTTAGACCGGGCCTTAGATATAAATATAAAATACGCCAATTTGCGGCAACAGATTTTTTAAATTTTGTTAATTAAACTGTTCTTTATTTCAATTTACAACAATCTTATTAAAATATAACAACGCATGACATATTTTTGTATGTTTTTTTTAGATAAACACAGTTGCATATTGTGAAAACATTGCACAGTATAATAAGTTACAATACAACTATATTATCTATATAATTATGTAGTTTCATTCAACTCTAAGGTAAACAGATAATTAATCAAATGGCTTAAACAACCCCGTTATCCCATAAAATCGTCAATCATGCTTTGTACAATATTAATTTATTATTAAGACCTTAAGATTGACCTTCATGCAATAAGTAATATTATAACGAAATATGTGTGCAGCATGAATTAAAGTATCTATTACTATCTTTTGAAACTATAGCGACATCTATGAAATGAATGTGGTACTAAAATAATCTTGTCCGTTGTGTAGCGTTACCATCCGAACGCAACTTTAATATAGCACTCGTTCCAACCCTCAGAATATAAAGCTTATAAGTCCCAAAGCCCTCCGCTAGATGGCAGTATTACACAAGAATATATTACACAGAATACCTACAGAATAAAAATATATTCATATCTATCATTATGTATAGATATATAATTTGTTATAAATGTTTATTTAATTAAAAGGCATTAATAATTTGAAAAAGTCCCTTATATACAGTGATTGTAAAATAAAATAACAAAAATTTCAGGTACTTATAAAAAATGTTACTAAAAGTGCTATAAACATTATTATTCTAAAAATGTCAAAAAGACTACAAAACGATTCCAATAGGCAGGTCGCGATTCCATTAAGCTTATTGTTCGCACAGAATAAATTATTTTACATAGTTTTAAAATGTATATGGTATGTTACAACTGTCACAAGTACCTACCTATAATAAATTCAACATTCGTTATTTACATTCTTACTGTTAACAGCAAATATGTAGCAATCTGTGGTCAAACAATAGCATAGAGCACAGATTTATAGAGTACCTATACCTGCTCTGTGACAAAAGTACCTCACGAAAATTCAAATAAAAAATTTATGAATCATGGTCGAATTTTAACCACTGGGCATCTCTAATATCAATTACATGAACATAGATTTATATCAAAGCATACATAAAATCTACTTCACAATTTAATTGCTTCCATAAACGTAATCGTATCATAAAACACAAATAACTAGCTGCCTCCGATCATTAATAAAACTAATGATAAGCTAAACACAGAGTATTTATTTGCTATAAAACATAGACAGACGAAAGACCAAGTGCCTAAAAAAAACAAATAAAACCAACAAAATCTTGTAATACTTCAGAGATAATTAAACACATTCATGAATTTTTTTCCCCTCTCTCTCATGTCACTGTCCATCTTGTTCTGACAGAGCACAATAAAAAGGTCCATTCATTTAAACGAATAACAAAAAATAAGTAATAATCTCGTATGAAATGGTTTATTGCGAACGGAATAAAAATTGTTATTCAGTACGATGCGAGGCGTAACAAAGATCAAAACGGCGGTGCAATATGCCCAAGAGTGAAGCTAATTGAGCTGTCATTGAAGATTAATGCTGTTAAACCGACCTGTTAAGCCGACTGTCGTGGGATAAGCAAGTCCGGTCATCTGTCGTGACATGTCAAATTATCTCTGCTTGTTGCGGACATGAAGGTATTTCTATTTATTCAAAGCATGCGCGCGCTTGTTTCATTTGTAACAGATACGGAGAAATGATCTTCGGAATTCGGATATGTGTGTACCGTGCATTATAATTTCGTAGCTCTATAAATAAAATACTAGAAAAGCGGTAAGCTTTAATCTCAAATAAATCTTACATTTAAACACACATGACAGTGCTTATGACAAACTGAGTTAATAGCAAAAATTCATGTCAAAATATTAAGCCTATTTTGAAATCCTCGAGGCTTCTTAAGTTACATAATATATTATCTAATTAGTAACATTAATAAAAAAGGAAATCATAAAATATTATTCAGCACGAATTAACTGTTCATAATGTTTTACATAGGCGTATCTATCTATATACCTATATGTACATTATATTTTTATACCTATAAGCATTTTCATGACTTCACATAATACATATTAATGAGGCGCGGAGCTGTGGGCTCTCAGCTGGTGCTTTCGTAGTTTATTTGGAAAAATATAAAGAGATGGATTGAAGGCTAAGTGCGTGACATGAAACGTTCTGAGTCCGAGCAAAAACATTGCACGCGTGAAATTGGTGTCAGTTGGCGCCAATTAGGAACGGTCGGTTGGCCCACTTGTTCTCCCAGCACCAATAAAAAGTCTGGAACATAGGGAAAAAGTGCTCCAGTACTTTTATAGGCGGTTATTAGATATTCCAGATAACCATTACTGTGGTCTAATTATAGGCACTAGGTTCACAGCAAAATGGCTTAAAATTAACCCATTATCCAGTGCGGCGGGCAAGAAATCGCGTTTGATTTTTATTCTTGTAAATAATAATGCTCGCCGCTACTTATTATAACATTCGCGGAACGGTGTAGCTTTCAAGTTATTTGTAATTTAAGTGAGGACTGAGCTTATTAGTATCCGGCATAATACAACTTTATACGGCATGTTTTCAAGTTTACAGTTTACAGTAGCGATACGAGACTCTCAGGGGCGTTGGACTACTAAAAGTAGCGCGTACACTAAACGGAAATTACCTGGCAGCTAGATTCCCCGTGAAATTATCAGAAATTTGCAAAGTTAATGTGACAAGCTGTGATAATAATCAACCTGCAGATGCCTATTTGGTGTGGATAGCTCCGGGGAACGAAAATATGTGATTAGCATTATTAATTCAAAATTTAAAAGCGTACATAGCAGCAAATGTGTATGATTAAAATGAAAATTGCCTATTGCGTAAGGATGCGCGTATCATACCATGCCATCAACAGCCGGTTCGTGCGATTGCTACTTAGAATGCAAAGTGAGAAAATTACGTAACATTTTTTATATCGATCCACAGCTATATATGGTACATTGAAATAAATAATATTTACGATTCCCCTTAAATAAATACAAGGTGCATATATATTAAAATGAATTATAGTGTAATATTTCATTACAAATATAGATTTAATAATGTTCAACTGTCTTTAAAATAATGTTACCTTAAACCTAATAAAACAAATATGATAACGACTACACAATTACAAATATTAAAAAGTAGATATTATAACTACTTTTCTCATATTTGACAATACATATTACAATGCGAGCCATGAATATTTAAAAAAAAGTAAAATATGATGTAATATTTTATTTCAATTTTTTTACTATTGAAAAAGTCCAGAATTACGTGTTTAAAGATATCGTACATATTACTTAACTTAGTAATTATTTAAAATATAATGAATTCATATTTCCACGTTACACCTAAATATATCACAACATTCGCATAACATCATCGTACTAATACAAAAAATGCTAACTTGAATGTACACCATCGCTTCACCGTATTAAGTTTTATTATATAAAATATACGTTAATATTAAAGTACCTCGTCCTTTAGCTGAAAGAGAACAATGGAAAAGTTAATACGTCGAGTATAAACATATTACCGGGAACCGTGTTGAGGCGCGACGATTTGCACATAAAGGTGTGTGTTCGTAATAAAGAAGTCGACACCTTATCGAGTTGGAAGAAGATACGAATAACGCAGTGACGTAGAGATCGTAGGTTCTCAAAGTTGTTTAACCTAATGCTCACTTTGAGAAGCGCACGTCTAGCGCCCCCACAAATTACTTTACATATCCTTTGTGTGTCATATGAATCTTATATTTCGGCTTTTAGGATGCTGTATAGAGTCTATATCTAGAGTCTTTAATGCCTTTGCCAGCCTCCAGTGCCCTCACGGGGGGGTTATCACCAACTTTGAGGAAGACTGGTGTAGGATATGCAATGGGTACTTAAATCCTTCTTCATTAGTTACGCTCTCCACATTTTGCATTCATCATGTCACGTCAACAATAAGGATTTATGATGTGCAATTATAGCGCTCGACGGGCAAAAACGATTCTGATTGACATCAGACAGCGCGGGCCGGTGGAAATGTGGGCGGAATGCTTTATGGTACGTTAAATGCTGGATTTATTTATTTGATTCATACAACTACCTGTTGTAACCTTTTAAAGGAATACTCTCGTGGGATGCTGCCGTATAAATTAAGTTTCGTGGTGTTTTGGGAGTTTATTTATAAAAATCGCCTACTTGTCAAATTTATATTTTGGCGAACTTGTATTTCAGCTAGTTTTTTACAAACTAAAAGATAATTTATAATTACTTGATTGTTATTTTGTGCCATGACTGCCTCGTTGGTCGAGTGGTTGCTAGCGCGACTGTCGATCGGGAGGTCCTGGGCTCAAATCCCGGGTCGGGCACTATTGGATTTTTTCTAATTTAGAATTTCTAGTAGTGACTCGGAGTCTGGATCTAAGCCCGGTGTTTGGCAATAGGCTTACCACCTATTGCACGGGACTTAAAAATAACTGGTGTAACGTGCGAATATACTACACTCCTCTGCCTACCTTTTCGGGGATCACAGGTGTGATGTTACGTTATTTTGTATCATAAATTTTAATCGACATCAAATATTTTTACAATTCAAAACGAGACAATAAAATATATTATTAGTTTCTGTTACTGTTTTAAGTCACAAATTCCTCAAATGAAAAGAACATAATCGATTAATAATTCAAATACTTACACCTATTTTTACTATTCTTTAAATAAATCAGTTTTTAACTCTGAAAACTCAAAGCAAATAATCATAACTATCAGAACGCAAAAGCCCTTGTTATCGCGACGCAGAAACAATCAACGCCAACCAATAACTAGACAATGTTACTATGTAATTGGAGAACACGTTCTGGTATTATAATTGGAATTATAATTGGGATGTGACGAGCACGCGTGTGCGTTGTTGCAGCTCCGTGCTCGGAATGATAATATGTTGTAAAATTTTGTGAATGTTCGCTCAAAGTACAATACAATACAACTTCAAAGTGTGGTTTCAACTTTAAAGTCTGATCTTCGGATAACAAAAATCGTATAATATATTCAAGCGATTGTAGGTTTCATTTTCATTAATTATTTAATAATGTAGACAGACAAATGTACATTAAACTAATAGGATAGAGATCAGACTTAAACTTATAACGGAAAAAGATCTGTAAAAAGGTACTGCTTATATCTAAAGAAATCTGTTCGAGAAGAACTGTGGGTGCAAAACGATTTGTTTTATATAAGATATACATAATTGCATCTGACATGTGTTTATCGGACATAGGCCTTTAACGCAAATATGAGAATAAGTAAAATGTAATATTTAATAAAAGCTTACCTGCTGCGCAATGACAATAAAGTACTTCCTTATGCCAATAAGTGACTTTAATGGACGTGCTTCTTCTTACCCTGTACAATTATTTCTAATAATTATAGATATAACAAAAGTGTAAAGTCGCGATTCGTATTCCATTAAAAATCCTGACGTTTTCAAAAGAGACAGGCATTTTTTGGTCTTCCATTTCGTTATTATAAAACCTGTATTGGAGTTTTAACATTATTAATATCCAAAAATCAAAGTACAAAGAAGCTGTAACAAAAATAACGTATAAATCCATCAATATAAATTTTTCGTCGCACCGCCCGGTAGCATCACATTACTGAGTCTCAACATGTACAGCTCTTGTCCCATCAATGACCGCGGAACCTGAACAATCATGAGACGTATATGGTATCCGATTCTCTGCTGTACACCTTAAGTCTCGAGTCGCGGTCACCTGTTTTGTCGTCACAAATACCCATATTCAGAAGAAAAGCAACAAGCAAAGCATTTTAATGAAATTCTTCCGAGATACTTTTGAAACCAAAAAGCGCTTTAACAGACATCTATATAAGGACCGGATAAGAATTAACCTTTGTAGTAGCTCTGTGGTAAGCAGATAAATTAGGTACTATCCGCGAAGATGCAACTTACGGTTCAGATAAGAAATTTGTAACTGTCCTCTATACATGGGTAGGACCGTTACAAATTAATTATATAGGACAGTTACATATATAAACTAGCTAAATCTATTAGGTTTATAGTCCTAAGCCATAGATTATCACAGCTGTTATGAGTGGAAATCGGTCCCACGACCTTCGGCTAAGCAGTCAAATTCACTATCTATTAAACGAACAAGTAAAATTTAATCATGTATGTCACTTTTAACAGTAAAACGCTTCATACATATTTACAATTGTGAGTACTAGATAGACTACTGATGGTCCATGTGTCACATTCAATTGTGTTATAATGGTTATCGTGGATACGCAGTAAAAAGATGGAAGACAATTAGAGCTACGTAATAAGCAATTAAAACACTAATCGAGCATTGCTGGCACCTGCGTGTGGACGGGTTATAGTTTTTAGTGTTGCCAGTAAAGGCAGTAGTCGTTCATCCAATCCATTTATAGTCGTTTCGATGACATATTGACTCATTTGAATAACATCAGTATTTATTCTTGAGTTTAATGAGCCGTTGTATTTGGCATAACAGCTGTGGCACGGCGAGCTTGTACGTTTAGGTACTATATAAGACAGCTAGTTTGGTGCTGTACTTATTCAAATATAATATAATTTAAAATGAGTATAAACGTAACTGGTGAAACGTGGGAGTGTACTACGCTCCTCTGCCTACTCCCTAGGGGACTACAGGCGTGATGTTACGTTATAATTTTTCTTTTCTCACAGACAAACCGCACATGCTTCTTTTACCTCCATCACTCTCTTTACAGAGACAAGCCTGTTTCGAAGATTGCTGGCTCTCCAATAAAACAATACCTGACCTATTTGGTCACGATAGGTGAGTTTTGGACTACACCTGCATCCTATGCATGCAAATATATGACCATGCTATTTATGTTAATTCGTAATTACCGCCCATTAAAGGAGAGGAATTTCTCTGCTTGACAGATGCACGCTGTCCATAACAGTTTAGTGACAAAGTTGGAACACAGGTTTTTTTATTACCACATTGAATTTCGATTACTTGAGCATAATAGTAATGAAGCGTATGAATTGACTGTGTGGGACATGCTATATGCTTATTCTTATATATTTGCAATATACACAAATAAATATAAAAAACAGAATAAATGAAAATCTTTTATTTTCATGTGACTAATTGACTATACATTGGACCTACGTCATATATGTATTGTATGTTTATAAGCTAAGATACCTTTATTTAAATCTTTCATTTTTTCTTTATTAAAGTCGCCTAGCATTTTTTCTCACCGACTAGTAGCTGATTATTGAGAATGCCATTGCACATTAAGTCCATCCATTGTGAAATCAATAATGAATAAAAAAAATTAACGAATAACTAATAGTGACATTAACAACTAGTACAAACCGCAGCAACTGACACTAATTGTCCTATTCCCGCAGTCCTGTTCGAAGTTGGTCGCAGGTGTCCACACACAGCACTGACCACTTGTAACTGTCTCATTTTTTCTCACATCAAAAAACATAATAGACCTTTAAGTATTTTTGATATTTCTCTAGAAAACAAATCTAAATAATATCATGAATGTATTAATTGTAATTGTAGCCTGAATTATTTATATTTACATCAGTATAAAAAGATGATACAAGTACCTACGTCAAGTTACTTTCTTATATATTTTTTTAAATAAATCTTAGATACTAAAGCGTTTACGTTAAGGCGAATTTAATAGATGTTCATTTGTGTAATAAACATATTACTTACACGGAGAAATTCACACGCATTAGCCAAGTAATGCCGGCGCATACTGGTGGAATACTTTAGCACGGCCATAAATATATCGATCCCTTTACATCTGCCCTTCAAAGATCAATCATGAACGTGGCCCGCTTTGTGCCCGCCGCGCTGGGTGGTACGCTTAGTAAAATATTTATTCAACCCGTGCCTCGATGTAAATGTTTCCAAGTGCCTAGGCTTTCGGCGGACGTCCTAGTTCTTAAAATCTATTGAAATCTCTAAAAAAACTCTGCGTAGTTTAAACATAATGTTCAAATGTAGTGCTTAGTAGAAAATCCATTGAAAACCCAAAATATGCAGTTCAAATGTATAGTGCGGTTCATCATCATCTTTATCGTCGGCCTTTCAGTCCAGTAACATATATTGACAAAATTAGTTATTAACGTAGTACACAGACTAATAATTGAAGACATTTGTTTTTATTTAATTTTAAACAGTTATAAAAATTTGATGTCATTAACATGAGTTTTGTAAAATACTCACATAGTGTACTTACGTAAGAATGGTCATATTTCTAATAATTAGAAGTCACATTTCCATGAAATAAATATAACTCTTAGACTGACGTCCAGTAGTTACGTTACTGCCCAATCTATATGAAATTACCCCGACTACTAAATAATAAGGGATAAAAATTGGGAATTGATGATCATAAGCAAATAAATCGTTCGTTAACGATACTTTTAGTTATTTTCGCTTGCTAACGATACACGTAGATACATATATTTACTGATGAAAGAAAAATTGTTCATTGTATCCTAATAAACGTATAAAACGTAACATCACGCCTATAATTCCCGAACAGGTAGGCAGAGGGGTGTTGTACACCCTCACGTTTCACCAGTTAAGTTTTAAGTCCCATGGAATAGGTTGTGAGCCTATTGCCATATACCGGGCACGGATACAGACTGCGAGTCACTACTAGAAATTCTAAATTAGAATAATCTAATAGTACCCGGCCCGGGATTTGAACCAAGGACTTCCCGATCGGCAGTCGCGCTTGCAACCGCTCGACCAACGAGACAGTCAAATAAACGCATAGGTACTCGTATATTTTTTAAATATTTAGGAATTGTGTCAACCAACATTTAAACGAATTCTAAGAATAAAATTGGTTATATAGATATCAAAGACAAAATACGACAGTGGCTTTCACTATCATCCTAAGTGCTATATTGTATAATAAGACACTTACTATTATTTACCTACCTTGGCTAAAGCACAACTTATATTGGATGTGTCCTTTTATTTCTATCTATATTTGTTACTGAAGATTATAAATATATTATGTCTTATAGGTGCCATAAGTATTTACAAATTTCAATACGAAATATTATATAAGATATATTTAAGTTTACTAAAGATGATAAAAATCAATGGTCAATTTTCACGACATATCTACATATGTGTCGTACCAACCACCTATGTAATTAAACTTAAACGAACAGAAACTTAAACCAGAAACCTATCAAAATTAATGAATAATTAATTAATCTCAATGAAGCTTATGTTATACCTGAAGTGATTTTATTTTAATATGAAACTACTTGTATTTTTACATAATATAAAAATTAAACCCGTAAAATTTGTGAAAAACATATGATATGAACAATTGATATTAAATAACATATAATTGTCAATATTTTACATAATAGACAATCTTCGTTTATGCTTTTTAAATGGCAACACTATTCACAATGGCAATGTATTTTAAATAACAGCCCACATTGCCTAAAGGGTCGCGCACGTTGCCGCTCCCCAGCTCGGTTGTATGGAATTCCATAAAACACAATGTAGCCGTGTGTATACTCCACATAAACACAGCTAGCGTAAACCATAGTAAAAAAGATTTGAGACTCATAGGGAATATTAAAATATTCTTTGAATGTTATATAATAATACTATCAAAGAATTACTTATCATAAATAAAATATTCAATTGTCAAATAAAACAAATAGTAAGGAATTTGCATAATCATTATTATATATTTATTTTAAGTACTAAGTAAGTAACTACTTTTTAAAGGCAGCCAGAAATAAATACTAGTAAGTTTTATATAAAAATTTGCCCTTATAAATTCCGTTTTACATTTCTTAATAATTGTAACGTTTTGGATAAATAATTAATTAATCAAAAGCTATTCGAATGAACTAAATCTGAATTAAACGTAAAGATTTTTGTGTAATGTAAGTATCACATTTTCATTCTACAGATATTTTTACACGATAATTTACATTGTCTAGATTCCCCTTTTACGTACTGATCGGCTATCTCTCCCTTTTTAATTGAATAATGAGCCAAAGATATTGTAAATTATACAAGCATGGAAATAGAAACGGTTTTTGCGTTTTGTCTTCTTTTTTGATAAATTGTACTCATTCAGAAAAATAGGTAGGTAGGTAGATAGTATCTCCTGTAAAAACATTGTAAAAGTTCACTGAAATTTTAGTATTGATTTATTTCAAAGCAATAAAAAACTAAAGTCATTGATGCGGAACCGAAGCCTAATCAGGAGTTTGAAGTTATCCGAAAACTTTTTATTTCGCGACCTAAGGGCGTGAC
>DWEE01002516.1:0-11502 GCA_018245755.1 Parelbella macleannani
AACACGTACCAGAAGATCGCGGAGACGCGCAACGAGTGGCAGCGCCAGTGGGCCAGGATAGTGCTGGTGGTGGAGCGCAGCGTACCACCAGCACAGCGCCTTAAACAATTGCTGACTTACAGTCAACCCATGGCCAGTGGGAAAAGAGCTTTAGTCTTGAGGATTAATCAAAAGGTAGGTACCCATTTATCACTTAATTACTTAAAATTTCAATGTATCAGTTAGTTTTTTGCTTTTACTTTAAATAAAATTAATGTTATTTATGTTAATGTTATTGTTAATATTATTATATGAACGCTTTCTATCAACAAACCTTTAATTTCATCATTTAATTCGATGCTTTTAAACTTTTTTCCTATTGAATTATGTCGACGGCCTATTTAGTATTTAAGGTCAGCATGGATTAGGGTAGATATTATAAATCAATTAGATGATGTTTAGTCACGAAAGGAAATAACCTTTTTTTTAATTATTCAGTATGTTAATAAAAATTAAATTAATTTTTGAAATTATTATCATTTGAAAATTGTAAGAATATAGATAAATACACATACTCACACACACAAACGCATACAAACATACGCACACGCCCTCGCATATATACACATGTATATCCATACTTACACTCATGAAAGAATATTGTGTAGGACGAAGATAAAGAGGACATGAAAGAGATCCTCGAGATGAAACGGACTCACCAGCGAATTGTCGAGAAGAGAAATCGCCGAGAAGCGAAACTAAAAGACTCGAAAGAAAATGTACCGACATCGGCCATCAAAAATTATCCTACAGTTAAATAAATGAACTTGATCACTTTGTTCTGTAGTTAGTCACCACGCGGTAGAACTATTAGATACATAAAAGAACGAATATTTTCTTAGTCGTTATGAACTTGTTGTTCGACCTATTGTTCAATTATGCAAATATATAGTATGTTACACAAAAATAAAATACTTAAAAAGATCGGGCCTATTTCATTTATAAAACTAATTAATTAATTTTAATTGTCACAAGTAAAATTTGGACTTACAACGAGCAAAATTTAAGTGATCGTTTCAAAGTACAAGCTAATGATATCCAAGCTTTGAAATATTAATACTGCTATACAAGAATTGGTAACTTGTAGGCTTGTAGCACGATTAATGCATTACCACTGCATTGCTACCAGTCGCTAAGCTGCTGACTCTATTGTTTGATCAATGAATGCAATGTGATAAACACGACATCCTTTCGAGCGACTGTTTAATCCTCATTATGTACAAATCAGTTCTATAACAATCAATTCTAGTGCTTCATACGATTTGATACTTAAAAATGGGTAATACAGAGAGTAATGTAACAAGTGGTGTGAAAAAACAGGCGGGAACATCGACTCAGAAGCTTTACAAACTGATCGATTTAAAAGGTACGTTGGTTGGAGAATTTACTATGTTTTTTTTTAAGTCGCTATTTTGTTTGTTGGGTAAGTAATCAAATTATTTATCTTGCTATTTAATATGACTATGATCCTAAAATTGATAAAATAAACTCTATGAGATTATTTGTGTTTGTATAGTTCTTGTCATTCTAAAAGAAAACTCGTAAATCAGTCGAATTCCTGATGATATGATGATCATTATTAAATTACGTATATATTTTCATTAACGCATATGCATTTGTTAAGATCAATTTTTTTGCTAAGAGTTTGCTAGTAGGTACCTACATAATTGATTTTCCATAGAATTACTTCACGCCAAGATCAATCACTCGTGTGTCATTCTTAACATTAAGGTTCAATGTGAAATTAAGTTCTGACGCGTTTCTAAAGCTATTGAAATCTATTCTTTGTTCGGACTGTTTACTACTAGGTGGTGGTCTGTTAGTAGACATGATGAAGCGGGCTGTCCAAAGTAAGCAGTACGCAGAAATCGACCATGCTATCAAGACCAAGGTGGAACCGTTTCTATATAACAAAGGCAAAGGTCGATACATACCAATATCCCATCTGGTTCTGCTTCGGAACAAGGAACGCCCAAGACATAAGCTGGTATCTATAGTAATATGCTGATTTTATCCTTATTTTTTATCTTTAATAAGGGAAATTTGTGACGAAATTAAAAATAAATAATTTAGAACATTTTTATCATCTCATTCCGTACTTGGTCTAAAATTTCAGCACCGATATTTACTATTTATATCAAAGTAATTAAAAACTAATTTTAAAAAGTCGAGAATGATATTACAAGAAGAACTACATATTACAGATTTTAAAATTTATTGTAGTTACCACCATTAAGAGGTATGGAAAATCCAGACGAAGAGTTCGACATAGATAAAGACTGGCCTGCCGTCTCTCAGGAGGAGTACGATGCAAATCCGTCCGGTTACAGGGAACTGTGCTGGGATCTAAAGGTGTGAAATGAAAGCTATAATCTCATTCTATGAATAGTTTACAGTTATAACGCTTTTTGTAATGTGACAGCGATCATATAATTTATTATGTACTGTATTTCCATTCTCAGAACATAAATTTCTAGAAGACGCTAGTTACAGTATGTGTAGGTATATCAATTAGAAATACTCTCTTAAAAGTCGAACTTCTTTGCTTAGGACCGGAACAGTCCGTTACATCAAAAATAATATCAAAATTTTCAGGAACGAGGGGCAGTGGGAGAAACAATTCTTCACTTGTGTTTGCTAAACGCGACGTCTCTTTTGGCCGACCTCGCCAAAAGGTTGCTGCGGTTCTATCCTAAACTCATCAATGATATCTACATGAGTGATGAATACTATGGTGAGTTTTATCGTTGCAACTCATTCAATAGTATACAATTTTATTATTTGGCTGGATAAGAGTCTGGCTAGATTCGGATTATTTTAAAGGGATCAAGATCATTAAACGGTTTGTATTTGAGAATATAACCAGATTTTCGATCAATTTATAACGATTTTAAGACCAATTTATGATGATTGTTGATCGTTTTATTTTTATATTCAAGAATACAACCAGATTATTGGTCATCAAATGACATTTTCAATCGGCTACTAATTAGTTTACGGACAGGGCCTTAATGATTGCAATGTAATAGCAGTAGAATTGTTTTCTTAAGAACAAAAACGCTTATAAAAACTTGCTAGAGACGATCACACAATCAATTTCTGACCGCTTCCATCGCAGTTTAATTTAAAGACTTTCAGCGACTCAGCATAACTAACCAATATTTAATGCAGCTATCTATGATTTGCAAAATGTTAGCAGAAAGTTACCCGTAAAACAATATTATAATTTCTTGCTTATGGTTAATATCATGGTGCTTTTTCACCCTGTCCTTGTTTCCAGAAAGATTGTATCGAAATCTATTTATTAAATAGAGTACATGACTGAGCAAGGCCGAATGTGCCTTGGTAATGATTTATGACGAACTCTTCCTGTTTAATATAATGTAAAATATTAAAAGGGATTAGTTGGAGATTTTGTTCATAAACTGGTATTTTTTTCGTAAGTGGATGGAAATTTAATGAGGATTAATTTCCCAATTTGTACATTAAATTTCACAAGAAACTTACAGTGTCGTATGGTTATCTTAAAGTTAAGTCTGATTAGTTTTGAAGTACACCGTGCAAACTGATAATTGAGTCAATGTTAAAAACTTTTTTACATCAAAATCAATATTTAAAACCAGAATAAATAGTATTTTAGTACTGAGCATTCATAATAATAGAACACAATCACATGTCTCGGTAATTCCACTTTATGACAATCAGTCTTGGCTACGCAATTAATGTCCATTGTCCAACGATTACTCAGTGTTTTAGTCTTATAATATTGTTTCAAAATTAGAATCCAAAGAAATTTATAATGTTGTCCATTGATAGAAAAAATATGGTAACACTTTCGAAGATAAATCCTGAACAGAAAGTTTCATTGTATGAAGATTCCACATCATTATATTGAACACATTATGGTTCAAACAAGTATCACTCGCGGAAGTTAACGACACACCTATGATGACGTCACAACAACAAGCAGAAATTAACTTGTGACAAGTTGTTTTCTGCGTGTTGTAATGTTTATTTAAGAATTGTAACGTATTGTAGACATTGCACGAGTTACATAACATGTAGCCTCGACTTCATAGTTGCGACTCTTCTTTGTACTTTTGCTAGGCACAAATCTTTTTCGTAACTTTGCGAAGCTTAAAGGTCATTCCATCAGTTTCTTTAGTGCCAAATCCGTACTAAAGCAAATTATTGCACTAGTCTTGCTTTCCAAGATAAGACAATTTTATTAATCTACAAGTAAAGACAATTATATTAATATGAAATGCCTTATGGATTTTGTGGATCTCCAGGTGAAAGCGTTCTTCACATGACCATAGTGAATGAAGACCCAACTATGGTGAAGTTTCTGTTGGACGCGGGTGCGGACTACCATGAACGTTGCTATGGTAATTTTATGTGTCCCGAAGATCAGAAGGCCTCAAGGTCTGATTCGCAAGAACACGAGTGGGTCAATGTCCAGCCCGACACTAATTATGATGGGTGAGGATTTGACTACTAATCAGATCTTTTAATCAGTGTAAGATGGAAAGCCTTTTTTACTTTTGGAGGAGGAAACTTCGAAAGGTAACTGGTACCCTGGGAGAGATATTTTCCAACGGATCGCATGAGTACAAGACAGGAACCCTAGCAAAAACATATTATTTGGATTTGGTTTTCGTTTACACCAATGCGTTCACTTGTTGGCTTGGTAAGGTCTTATATAACAATTTTTTTATCAGTTGGAAATAGATTGATATTTGGATCTTACCTACGACTTATTTAACTAGGAGTAATTTCCTATCGACCAATCCAAATATATTTTTTTGGTTATCTCGTAGAAAAAGAGTTCTATAACCTTTGGATGTATATAATTAATCATTTACCATTTAGGACAGTAAAAAGAGCATTATTTCATAAATATAGGTAAATTAAAAAAAAAATATTCTACTAATTTACCGTTATTTTATATGAAATATATAAAATATGAAATTTATAGAATGAAAAACGGATTGATAAAAAGAAAGAATATAAAGTTGTGTTTGGATATTTGAAGAATAAAAATTTCCAAACAATGTTTAATCTGTAATGAGCTAACTTTTCAAGTCTGAGAGGTTTTCTTGCGCTGCGGTGTTGAGGCGAATAAGAAGTTTTTCATTTTAATGGCTAATTTCGTTCGCAAATAGAGCGTTTATTTTGAACTTATCAGCGAAATGACTTTTGTATAATGAATATGAACTTTAAAATGTTTAATAGTAGTTGTTGTTTTTCTTTTTGTTATATTGATATCTATAAAATATGAAGCGAATAATTTAACTTACTTGTAAACCGTTTTGTTTTAATTTGACTTCAATATGTCTGTCTGCTGGAAACTGGTCTTACAGAATAAGGGTTAAGGAATATTCTATTAAGTATGCACAAACCTTTAGAAAGTAAATAATAAAGACATGGATGGTTGAAGGTATTATGAAAAATAAATATTTATTACATTGTAGTAAATGTAGGTCCTATCACATTTTTTTTCTTCACATATTTCGCATATTTTTCTAAATACCTGAAATACGAGTACATCTAGAATATGATGGTAGCCAGTTTATTTAAAGGGTGTTTGTTTAAAGGGTGACGCAGCCAGCGAAATATATTAAATACTAAATTCTGTATAATTAGTGACATTTATCACCTCGTGTCTTTTCCTCATTTGTTACATTTCATTAATCATAGCTATTCAATCCGTCGTATTCTAATTCTGTACTCAAAGATATATATTCCGAACTATTTGGTGCACAGATACGTATACTGGGGCGAGTACCCTTTGAGCTTTGCTGCTTGTCTTGGACAAGAGGAGTGCTACCGGCTGATCTTGGCGCGCGGTGCGGACCCTGATAAACAAGACACGAATGGCAACACCGTGCTACATATGCTTGTTATTTATGATAAAATAGTAAGTATTCTAAAAATCGTAATTTTTTTATACTTTCCTATAATACACAATGTTATAGCAAACTACAGACTGTAGCTTTACTACTTACTGTCTTGCGGTCGTTATCTGCCCGATGTCTTGCAATTTTCGTTCATGTATTTTGACGACACAAGACATATTTGCATATATATTATAGTTACGCGTGCGGTCACCCGAGCGGTGCTATAGAAAGTATAATTATTGTAATATAATATCATCGTTTCTTGTATCATAACATATATTATAGCTCCGTCTATGACGATCTTTATATAAAATATTTATATCTAAAGAACACATTCCAAGCTGCTAATGACCACATGATTTTATGGAACTTATTTTTTACTAGGGCACTTTTGACATGGCTTACGAAGTGGGAGCTTCCTTGAATCTTCGCAACGTCCAGAATCTGACTCCACTAACATTAGCGGCAAAGCTCGCTCGTACCGAGATCTTCTTTCACATCCTCAATATAGAAAGAGAGATTTACTGGCAGATCGGAGCTACAACCTGCGCTGCGTACCCTTTGGGACTCGTGGATACCATCGACACAAGAACTGGGCTCATTAGCAAGGATTCAGCTTTGAACTTAGTAGTGTTTGGCGTAAGATCTACGTATTATATTCATTTATTAACCGTTTTTATTAGTGCGCCTGAAACAGGTTTTTTTATGATCATTCTAGAATAATGATTTAGACCAAATGTTCAGTTCTATTTTTGTCTTTTAAGTATCTAGTAAATAATAAGGTTAAAACTAGACGAATACTTTTGAAGAAATTGTAAGTTTATTGCATATACAAATTATATGCAACAAAATGTTAATATTTTTCGTACTGTATCCATTAATATTAAAATTATCGTAATACCTTTGACATTTCCAGGAGAAAGATGAGCATTTGGAGTTGCTGGAGGGGATGCTGATAGATCTGCTGAAGACGAAATGGAACACTTTCGTCAAATTTCGCTTTTATCAACAATTTATTTTCTTCTTCATATATTTTCTGGTATCGCTCGTATGTTTCACAATCCGACCGGGACCACCTGAACATGCTGTCAATACAACGGCTATAAATTCCACTTCTGGGCCTCTAGTTAATGATACTGAATTGATTGTTGACTTCGGTGAGGAATAGTATTTTGAAGTAGTCCGTTAATTGTAAGATAATGTGGACTGAAATTGATCTCGGCATGATGTTTGATACAGACAGAACTAGCATACCCATTCAATGTTCTTGCGTTCTTTAATGCGCGTAGTGGCACAAAAGTTTTACTCAACGAATGACAGCTAGTTAGTAGCACCATCGCTTAAATGGAAGCATTTTCGTCTTCCACACATCTTTGCTGACATAACTCTATCCACTCTAAAATAAATTCGGAAGGTCCAGGATCGGAAGGAGTGGCGACGATTAGGAGAGGGTTATGTCCGGCAGTGAACATCCAGGGGCTGACGATGATGACGATGACTGTAACTATGGGCTTGATTAACTTTTTGAAATAATACATGCATTTGTGTTTCTAGAAAACTGTTCCATGACACACAAGAACAATGATATTGATACAGGAGCCGTTGAAATATTAAACCAAACTAAACCGAGTGCAGTCCAATGCAGTCGGTTCAAAAGCCATCCTAGAGACAAAGACAAGCGTAAGTACTATGAAGTTTGTACGCAAGTATTTGAACACGCTAGTTTATGTATCATCATCATAATCATTATCAACATCATTACCAACTCTTTTTACATTCCTTTCATAAATCATACACGATCTCTACATAAGATATGACCATAATTACATACATACATAATTTATCTAATTTTTTTATCCCATTTAATATGTTTTATAAACCATCACATGAAAGGCACAGATGTAACCTAAAATGGACCAAACTTGCTACGCAAAATCTAATTCACCCTTGCTTTGGAGAAGAGACTTGAATGCATAATTATACTAATTTAATGTACTTAATTAATGAATACAATGTTACCAAATCTATTACAGCAACGGAATTGCCAAGAGAAATAGACATGGAAGACTGGTGGGAAGAGCTGACGGAAGAATGCCGTTTGATGAACTACGAGACTTGGCAAGCGAAGGTATGGTAACGTGAAAAGATCATCATTGTTAATGATTTGTTTACTAATAATTAATAGCTAAAACATATTTAGCGGTTTTAAATGCGCTGTGACAACGCTCTGTCGAAGAACTAAGGACACATATTTAGGGCTCAATTCCCACTAGGGAAGAGTCGGAGTGGCGCGTCGCGTTGTGTATTTACTTTAAGTAGCATATTGTGTTCTATCACCATTAACTAATGTGCAAATTTGTACAAAGACCACTCACATTCTGTTCGGGACTGACGCGCTAGTACGCGTGTCGACGACCGTCTTTACACTTGTTGTATGCAAATCTGCAAGTTATTTATTGGAGATAGAACTCAGTGTGATTTTGAATTGAAAGCGTGCTGTAGCGAGAATTGAGCCTAAGTGTACAATATGCAAATGTTCAATTCTTAAGAAGTAGGTACTCGTTTGCATAATGTAGGTTTAGTTAAACAAGAGTACTTAGGTCTTAAAGCGGCAGTTACCAAAGTGTGCACAACAAAACGCCAAATGTATATTAGCTGAAAAGCGTATATAAAGATTTTTTTATTTATTTTATTACTTCATACTCCTCTGGCATAAGCAGAGACCTTATTTATATATATCAACATATACATATGTATTTACAGGTTAGAATATCGGCGGAATTGTTGCTGTGGTTGGGCGCATTGGTGTACATTGGCGGTGCCCTGCATGAAGCGAGATTTCTTGGCTTGAAAATGTTTGTTGAAAATCTCAGCACTGTTCCCTCTCGGTACGTATATAGATAGAAAAAGGAATAAAAATGGGTTTATTTAAGTTTTCTGTTTCAATTAATTACACCGGCACATAAATAAACTCCAGATTCGGATTCCGCGGATTAAATACATGAAAATCTTGCTTGTCCTAGTACCAAAAATTTTATTTCACAACCAAAACATCCTCTTTTTAAGTTTTTTTTTTAATTTACTCGAAATTTTGAAAGTGTACGGTTCAAACTGACCCCAGAGTCGGTTTCGGCGAGTCGAAATGCTTGTCAGTAGAAAGGTGGTGTCAAATGTATGTAGGTACTTAGAGACAACTTTTTTTTGTGTCATTATTATGAAGTTCTGTTATTACCTTGCAATTGAGAGGAACATGTGTACTTTTTTAAAATGTCCGAATATTAAATGTACGTATATTAAACCTGAAAATTGGGATAATTTTAAATAATATCTACTTATATATCAAAAATGTTGATATCTTTGCGTTAAAAGTTGAACTATTCACAGGGTGATACGGTTAATGTATAAATTGTTTTCGTATAGAACAAGCAAACCTGTTGTTACAGGGTGATGTTCCTTTTCTCATGTTTGCTGATGATCGCAATGCCGACACTGCGACTATGGTGCGCTGAAGAGGCGGAGGACCACCTCGCCGTCATCATTATGTTGACCACTGCACCATATTTCCTTTTCTTCTGTCGGTATGGTAAAAGTTATCTTTGCAACCCTTGCCGCTTTGCTTTGCAACCTTTGCTTGAAGCCAAGCGTTGCTTTTGAACTCCTAACGGTTTAAAAAATAAATCTCCTCTTAAACGTTTTACATTAACCGCAAAATATGAAGAACGTATTGTAAGGTGAAACCTATATTTCACATCTATGTTTTCTGCATCCTTAAAAGCATAACTCTAAAGGGGTTGTCAGGTAAAGTTAATGCCAAGTAAAATATTTACCATAATTTTTTTAAATATAAATAATTAATATCATGATATCATAAATGTCAAAATAAAATTATCAGATGTGCCATGAATTACTTTTTATTCCAAAAAATACAAGGCTGCTTCTTCTGTACACATATGTAAATCTTCCATAACATACTAGATGGCGCTAAATCCAAAACATGAACTATATTGATTATTGGAATTATGGTGGTTAAGTATTTCCATGTGGAATTCACTTGTGGAAATTTAGTATATTTGATACAAGTCATAATATAACTATTATTTCACAAGAGTTATTAATGTAAAAATAAGTAAAATCTAGCATAGAAATATCTGTCACTCGGTACGCTCTAATAGGAACCTGGTGCGAAAAATAAAATAATGAAAACATTAATGAATACTCTTATTGTTTATATGTTGTAGAGGATTCAAAACCGTGGGTCCGTTTGTGGTTATGATCTATCGAATGGTCATGGGTGATCTCCTCCGTTTCGTTTGCATATATTTGGTTTTCGTTATGGGATTCTCTCAAGGTAATATTTTATCACCAAGATTATTATCTTTGACAATTACCTACATTTGAGCAAAAGCCTCCTTTCTTTATGCGAAGATAGAATTAACTTTGTGTGAATTTATATGCGAATATTTTAATCATTTCGTCGGTATCAATTCTTTTACCGTCCCATTTTTAAGCACGGGTGTTCTATTAGAATGAGAAAGGTTATAAGGCATAAGCCTGTTACGCTGTAGTCACTTGCGGGTTGGTAGACTATTCACGCCATAAAGAACATTATGGAACGTCGTCGTTCGCCACGAAGTTTTCATTTACCGTTTTAGCAAGTGATATTTTTTCTTAAAATATATATCTTTTGTGCAGATAGATGCGCGTCAGAATTTGAACCTAATCTCTTGGAAGAGGAGGTTGAATTCTAAATCAATAGCCCATTTCTCTTTACTAGGCTATCATTCGGCTAGACTAGGTTTAACTATTTAACTATTTAATATAATCGTGAGTTTTTCCAGAGTCTGAATATTGGTTTCCTTTCAGCGTATTACATTATTTTTCTATCGTTTGACGACCCCAGCACGCCGGATGGGGTGGACGATGCCGGGTCCAATCCTATGCCTTCGCCTATGGAAAGCGTTATGGCAATGTTTCTCATGTCGTTGACTTCCTTCTCGGATTATTATGCAGCCTTTGAAAATACGAGACACGAAACTGAGGCGAAAGTAATTTTATTTTGAATGATATTTCTCTTTATTCTACGCGCATCAAGTAAAAGCCATTATGTAGAAGATACGACGAAGCTAAAAGTGTAGAGATCACTTTTATACTTAATAACATACAAACTTAAAATAGATAAGTAATTTTTCTTGAATAAAACTGTTTTTACAGGCTCTTAGAAGTGTTTCTTTATTGGACCTTGTACTGATTTAACGTCGGCTCTTTGAAAGTATAATAGTAGACTTGATAAAGATCTGACCGTTTATAATATTTCCGTAAATACAAATTCAAAATTCCAGCCACATTTACGGTTATTAAACTTTATTAACACAGATGACAATCGTTATAGTATTCAATTAGACTGATATAAAGTAAAAAAAAACCAAATATAATAGTTTTTGAGTTTTGTACACATATATTTCCTATAATTATATTTATATTGCAGCTCTTGTTCGTGATATACATGATAATAGTGGCGATCCTGCTGGTGAACATGCTGATCGCCATGATGGGCAACACGTAC
>DWEE01002517.1:0-11501 GCA_018245755.1 Parelbella macleannani
ACATACGTATATTCACAGATATTTGTTATTAAATTTCTTACATCGTCACTGAAAATGAACGAAAACAAAAAAATTAATAACAAATATCTGTGAATATACGTATGTACGTATACTTTAACTTACAACAAATTTGAAAAATTATTTTCAACCTCCATAACTGTGGTAATGCTATAAAACGTTCTCATTACATGTGATTACTTGACATTGTGTCTTAAATGTTTAACTTTTCCTTAATTTAAAAAATTTTAAAAGCTTCCCCTTTTCACATTTTCGAGCATAAATCCTATCCTTTGTAAATACGTATCGAGTCAAATTATGTTTGTTTTCCGTTGACTGAACAATAATGGATTTTGAAATTTAAGCGTTTCTATCAGACGTTAATTTCAATGTAGGCTTTATCGGGAGGATGTAGCGGGATGAATATCTCAGTAGCTTTCGTCTGATAAGGTTTGTAAGTAGAAAATATTTTATATTATATATGTTTATGTGATTATGGTCTTAACCCTTTCATTTTGAGAAGAGACCCGGGCCCAACAGTGGAAGTACAAAAGGGTCGAACAGTGGACAGATAAAAATTTTCGTATGGTATGGACCGCATGGGGGTTAAGGACTTGTATATTAATACATTGTTTTAGATATTTATAAAATGTAACTATATTTTCTTTAATCATTCAATTTCTTAATTCAAATTGCATGATCATTTTTCATTTCTTTAGGCGAGTGCATACCTACCATATACCTACTCAAACTAAAAAAAGAAGGTAATCTTGGAATTTATATTTCGCCTAACTTCACCTTTTATTGTAAATTTTCCTATGTTATCTTTTAAAGTAGAAAGTTTGATGAAAAACATTATACAATGTATATATATTTACGAACTTATTTTGAGTAAAACGTTATACGAAGAAAAACTACCATTACAAGTTAGTGAGCTTCGCGCACGTGCCATGCCAGCACGTACTCGACGTCTGCATCTAGATCTCAATGAATGGGCACAGTTCTCGCAACTAAGTGTATTTTTTGAGAAAAATCCCCTACCGACGCCGTACGTGTCGCACTGGTGGCGGCGAAACATCAATAGAACATACTCGTACATATATTCGGCAAATATGTCCAACATGGGACGGACTGCGTCCCTTTGTGGCCGTTTGCGAGAGCTTTTATTACACTTATGCAATAATAAAAGGAGAGTTCTTACTCGTATGTACGCGGCGTTGCGTCACTGTTATTTTTAACTTAATGTTAGTATGATGTAGTTAAACCGGCTGCTTTTAATTTGTTGTTTATAAATTTAAGGACTTTTAATAGTACAGAATGTTTGGTTGTTTTGATACAAAATAATCCTCGAACACTTCTCATACTTCATGTAGTAATAAATATGATTCTTAAAAAACTGTGATCTGGTGCCTTGGTTTCATTAGTGCTTATAATACCGTGAGACCAATATTCGCTAAATTATCATTAACAATAATTTCAAGAGACAATTGCAGCTCAAATTTCAAAGATTTGTCCATGATAAATAATTCATTCGTTTAAGTCGTGATTCAAAATTGTAAAAAAATATTCTGATGTCTATTCTCGTATTCAGACAGTGAGAGGCTCGAGCGCGATGCGCAAAACGTCACTCGAAATGCGTTTCACAATAATAAATTATACGAAACAAATGAAAAAGTATGACATAAATTACATAGTAATGCCGCAACGATTCCATAATCAAAGTATGAATGAACATCCTAACAGAAACCCAATTAGGAGTTCCATCGATTCATCTCGCTCCAGATATTAATTTTAATAAATTAATTACAAAATATGAACAAACGGTGCGCCCGGAGCGCGCCATTCTCAGACCGTGTCACAAAAAGGGGAATGCTGTGGTTAAAAATGTAGTTGAGACAAATACGACCGTGGCAGGACAAAAAGCGGAGTCGTTGAAGCGTCGTATTAACATGGTTAATTAATTTATTAATTAGCATCAATTAATCGTAATACTGCCGCGGTGCGGGCCCTCGCTACGCAAGGATAGCTTTTCCGGTTAAAGTTGCTTTTTAACCGGCAATTATCATAATGCTTCCTTATTATGAAATGCAGATTCTTTTAACAGCCGACAGGACTTTTTGCGAAAATTGATAAAGCAATGGATAAAAAGTTTATGTGACCGATATGGTAAGTGGAGCGGGCACCTTTGATTTCTCATTCCCTTTTTGCAGCAGCAGCTAATGATGGCGATGGAGGAGGTGGAATGTAGAAGGTCAGTGCAAAAGAGTTTTGTGAAAGTGCTCACTTTCAAAAATTAAGTCGAATGTTTGAGGATGATAGGTCGTCTCGTTCGCCTCGACTGCCGGTCGAGTGGACTTTGATAAATAAACAGCTGTCAATGGATGTCCGAGCGGCGGCGAAATTCTAAAATAATCCGTGTTCATTAATAACCGGAATGGATTGTGCGTCGCGGGCGAGATGCGGCGATACGCTACCTGTGTTCGTGATTAGCCTCAATGTCCATAGGGAACCGGTATGCGATAGCACAAACAAAAATACACAAATGATGTATGTTCGTATTCTAGATATATATGAGCGGCGGACAGCGTTAGTAGAATGTTTGTTTTAAGATTTCTGCCAACAGATTTTCTCTTCTCTACAGTTATCTAGTTTCGTCAACAGAAAAAAGGAGTTGAAGCAACATAATTTACTAAAACTTACTACTAAACTTATGCATATTTCGTTGTGAGATACAATCGTAGACCATTTCGCTTAAACGGAGTCTTCTGAAATATTCTATAACAACTTGCTCGTATACTGCGTTATAACTATATTGTAATAACTCATGATATTAATTGGTATTTTTAAGTGAGACAACTCGGTAATATATCTACATACGACTCAATGATTTTATTGCAACTCTTAGGCCTCTATGAGCAAATTAAAATCAATCAATTTCTCCTCAATGACTATCTAATGGAAAAGGTGCTGTTCAAGTTGGAAAATAAATGCAAACATTTATGTTTAGTGGCAAAAACAGTTGGCGTACTGGTGCGGTCATAAACTTGGACAAACGATGCGGAGTTGAGTCTCATAAAATAATTTATCTTTTATAATATAAGTTATTTAGAAAAACTGATTATGACCAACGTACGATGCTAGACGTACCGACCAATAAAATCTACTATTCACTAGGTACATTGCATTTAAAAATTATCCGAGCAGTTACGTAGAATTGCTTCTATAATAATATCAATAAATGTATAGAAATAAAAAATGTCATAACAAGCGCGTAATTATAATAAAATACAACATTTTAGATCGCCATTATCTTTGTGTAACGTCTCGCAATGGATGTAGCAGAGATTCAATTCGTAGTTTCGTTTCCACTGGCCGCAATAACAGGACGTTAAGAGGAACGTCGACTTCTGCTCTACAATTTAGCAACTATAAAAGTATTTTTTTCTGTTCATTGGCAATAGGTAGAGCGGAGTCCTGTGTTATTGTAACGGAATGGCAGTGGGACTCCAGTGAGGTTTGTTTTATTATATTTTTATAGGCGATTAGCATAAACCTTTACACGGTCTACCATTAAGTTTTATTGTGGTATTTTATATTTAATGTTATAAATATTGGCAGTTTCTTCCTTTTGAATATCAGTACGACGATTAGGGTTTCAACGGGGCATTCTGTCGACTCATTTATGGGTCGTATACTTGGTTTACCGACGCCGTTCTAGATAACGGTATTGACAGCTTTTAGATTAGGCCCGCGACCCTCGTAACGCGTTCACTGTTACATAAAATTAGCACCGCAACGCTCGTCCTCACTGCTCCGCAACACATTAAATTTTTAAAGCAATTAAGAACAAAGATTGTCGGTTTGTTAGCGCTTTTAAGTCGAGCGATTCACTTAACGGTCGCCAGTGTGGCATCTTCCCTAAATGCGTCTTTATTACTTTTAATCAATTTTGCGTAATTATAAAACTGATGTTATTGTTTTCTTTTTTTAATATTACAAAGTCGTAAAATAAAACGGTGTACTGTAAATATACTATTTAATGTACCTACAGCAAGGAATTCCGTACATGTTGCATTAATTATTTAGGTATAAACTAAAATATATGCAGTACCTAATAGTTAGAAATAGCACAAAGATCATAAAACGTATGAGGCATGCGAATAACCCTACATAATACAATCAGTAACAGGATGCATACAATTAATTTTTAATGGTCACATTTATAAACAGAATACGGTTTTGACATGGGGCATTCCTCAAATGTCAACCGGGCGGTTATTAGAATGGAATTTAATATGCTGAGTACGACTGAATGTGAGCTACCGGCGCGTATCAGATTCGGTAGCAACGCTCCCTATCGCGGCCATTACTTTATCATTTCTTATCGATACATTCAAAGTAAGTCTCTGATATATCTGTCGATGCTTAAAAATGTTGGGTAGTTACGGTGTTTTTATAGCTCGCAGCCAAAAAAGTCGGTGGCTATCTCACAGATCTGTTTGCGTAACTAGAGGTAGAATTCGAGGACTCCAAATGAAAAAATACGTAGTCGTTAAAGAGATGCGTCGAATGCTTGCGCTGTGAGATATGAACTTAGTTTGGTAGCTTCTGGAAGCAGGTTGTTTTATTTATATAATTATTGTTGTAGATTAATAGATTCCATTCAGCTTGTGGGCTTGTTATCTGCAGACATCAGTATTGAACATGGTGTTTGAATTCTTAGCATCAATATTATTTAACAGATCTAATTTTATTAGTATTCCTCGATTCGAAAATATTTAATTTCCCAACGTATTATAATAAAGAATATAATCAAACGATTGTTTTGATTGCCCTCGTGTTATTAGATTAATGAAATGGTAGTTTTATGGGTGAGAAAGTGACTGCGGGGGTTCTCACGACGCTACTGAAGGCTGCCCCGCGGAGGGTGCTTTTATTGATGAATGATTCACTACTGTTTCATAACAAATAGTTATGAAGAAACATGTAGTCCATTGTATCTGCAGTTCATTTATATCGTACATATTTCTTTTTGTTCAACAAACAGTATTTGTACGAATAATTTAGTATTTTAACTTCAATATCAATATTCGAACATCATTTTTAATTGATCTGTGCCTATTTTAAGAGTGTTTATTCATGAAATTTAACTAAACTTAAATGCGTATAAATTATTACACTTCGTGTAGTGTTGCTCTTTTAGTAGTCCTTTCTAAAGTACTTAGGCTGTACTTTTTAAAGTTTCTTAAGCCACGTAGATTATAGTTTTTTATGTAATATTTACAAAAAAGCGACTCTAGTTCCAGCCACCTACGTAAATATGGGAGTTCTCAGAATCGGTAAGCGAGGCCCGAGTAACGAGCATGGGCCCGGCACCATCACTCATGGCATTTCACTTATAATGATGTTAAAAATGTTACCTAACAGCCGTTCTTGTCCACCCATTGTACCACTTCTCAATACCCAAACAACAAAAAACGAGTCGCTCTTAAAAAATGACTCCCAATTTATTTGAAGTATAAAAAGTTTCATTTCCCATGACACCGGCCTGGGCGTTCTGTTTGTTCGCGTCCGAGCGCCATCCCTCTTTATATTTCTTGTCGTTTTTTATTTGAACGGCTTTGACATTTGGGAGTCGGGTCACTTATTAAATTAGCCTTTGTATTTAAATGAACAATTGTAATTATGTATATTGGACTACTGGGTGCCACTGATATACAGGATGATGTACAGGTGTCATCTTTGCTTTGGTATTCTCTTTGTTCGGCGAGTGGAGATCGGTGATACTGTGCATCTGTAGCGAACACTAGTAGGCGTTTTGGTACGTGAAGAACGACTTGCTCATCATTAAGTGTTGAGGAATGAACTATTGTGTCAAGAGTTAATTTTAATACGTATGGTCTGTTATGGTGCGTCTTTTTTATAGCAATGGATGTCAAGCAACTTAATGAGCTTGAACTATCTTTATGCCCGGATATTAACGTTAACTCAAATAGGCACTTGCTCCTCTTGTATCGAAATTATATCTGTGTGAAAAGCAATCGCGTTACTGTGATTGAATTTTAGTACTGCCACATGGTTAGTATAACTGCAAGGAATACATTATATTAATGTGCATATTCATAATATTTTCGTTTCATGGAATTTTCAAACAGAAATAATGAGTAGAAAGACAGTACCTACTTCCGACAGATGGGTTTCTGAACTGAAAAAATTCTAGAAGATAGCAGAGAATCAGCAGATAAAGAAGATCATTGGACAGAACCGTCAAAGTTATTAATTAATAGATTTTAATTAATTTTAAATAGGTACGAATTTATTTTTATACTATTAGGTACTACCGACCGGCAACGGTTTTGTTTGGGCAGCATACTTATAAAGTTCGATTAATCACGTGACCTGTCTCAACTATTTGCTCTATATTAACTAGTCTATGAATATTTCTCTATCTGCCACACAAAGATCTCTCAAAATTATTTCATCACTTTTCTTTGGCGTTTTATTTAATTACAGACAGACGGACAAATGGAGAAATTTTGAAAACAAGTTTCCATAATTATAGCAACAAATTGTATTACCAAACCATATATATATATGCAACAATTTTATTTATATGTAGGTACCCACTAGAGTATAACAACATTATTAAAAATCTATTTCAGTAATGGTCCTAAGCTTTTGATATGACATGCAAAACTTAATGTGTATTGGTTTCGTAATCAAAAAATGGTAAAATCTTAAAATGAAATCTTAGTGTTAATTTTAAACATTTTATTAATCATCAAAAAAAATATTTTGATAACAAAATACAAATACAATATGGGTAAGAAATCTGAAAATTACTCATAATTTTCTTTAAGACGTCTGCAATTTTTACTTCAAAAATTTGACTTAAAATTGGACTATTGATGTAGTGACTGGTGGTTGATTAGACATTTGATCTGAGCGTAAAAAAAATAAATGTAAGGCCAATGAAGAAGTTGTATTCTATGAATGATACACATCACTCTGAATTCTCACCGATTATATCATGCGTCTCATGGAATAGGCCGTGAAGCTATTGCCATACACTTTGAACAAATCTAGAGTACAGCGAATTTCAAAGCAGGGAAAGTAAATAATAGGTAGGTACTCTGCCGTATTTAGAAATCGAACTCAAGATCTGTTGCTCAGTAGTTAGGCTTAGAAAGATTAAACCAAGGTAGACAAATATATTAACAATATCATTAAAAATTTATTGCAAGAATGTAATTGCACAAAGATTACATTACGAATATTATAAAAATATAACCAAAATACAATGGGGTGCAAACATAAATTATAGAAATATTATAAGGTGTAGTTTCAAAAGGTGAGTGAAGACGAGTGGTCGATCTCTCTGTCCATTACGGGACATTATCGATACGTAGTCGCCCCGTTTCGGGATTCCATCGAGAACGTTCGATGACTATCACGACCGTTTGATATATGGATTACTTGCTACTGTACCTACTCGTTACAAACTGCCCGAGCTATTTGATATTGGTATCTACATGAGTATTGGCGATTATATTTGGTACTTTTACGATTTGTATAGTTTTACCAATATATTCATTTGTGGTTAGCAGATATAAATAATTAAAGTGAAAAGAATAGCAATTTATAGATACAAAAGTGCAAGTTATGACATTTAGATAGGTTTGATTAAGAAATTATGTAGATATTATGTGATATTGGGAAAAGAACAAAAAACAGTAATGCAATTATTTGTGGTTTGTTTTGAGATTTTAAAAAAATATTTAATGCAGACCTTACGTTAACCAGCCATTATGTTATGCTATATAGCCTATATTTTTCATTATTTTTACTTCAATTATCATTACTGAAATAACGCAGGTAAAAGCTTTTTTATATTTCCTGTATAGCGAGGAAAAAGCTGAGCACAGTACAACTACACAGCGATATTTCATATCTCATAAGTTAAATATTAAATACCTTGAACATGGCTAGTTCTCACATGTCGGTTATTAGTTTGTAAAAAGGCCTATAAAGGTACATGATAACATACATGATGATTTTAGTTCTGCGATAAAAAACAAGCTTTATTACTGAGTAATAAGTCCGCGACTGATAATGTTACAGCTTTAGTTGAACGTATGACGCGAGCACACCGTGTTTATGGGATGCGCAGGACCAGCGATATTTTTTTCAGCAACCTAAATAGGGTCATAATTTGATGTTTTAATCTGTACTAAGCAGAATGACGACAAATTTATAATTAAATGGCTGCAGTCAAGCTGGTGTATACCTTGACGGACATTCCATGCTGAGTCAAAGTCAGCAACCTTATAAGTTCATTGCAAACATAATTACGTCATTTTACTTTTGCTATACGAGTAAATAATAAATCAGCTTCTTTATAATCGTACCCAATTATGGCCTTACAGATAGTTGTATCGAATTTTAGGTTCTCGTAATCAACAATCCCATATGATCATACTCTGCTGTGACACACTAAATTCCACGACAGTTCTCGTCAGAATGGAACAATATAAAGAGACAAACAGATAACCGATGTCCGACATTAATCCTAATGTACCGATCTACTGGCTAAACGTCGTTTAATCTAAACAAAAATATTTCAATGCACCCAATAAAACTATGGACAGGAGAAAAAACCTCGGATGGAACACTGCTTGTAAGGCATTCGATGAGTATGACTTCTGAGAAGCTATGCCACTGTCATATCACGACGCGTAGGGACGACAGAATGCCAAGAATCTCCTTGTCGATGTCACTGGTGTACCTTAAATTAAGATAAAGTCCGACATCATCTCGAGGTGAGAACTGAGTAAATTATTCGAATTGATAAAATTATTGTTATGTGCACGCATTACATATCAAGCCTGTGGTTGCTAACTGTGTGTTGTGTATATAAGGATGTTAAAAAGTATTGCAACTTTTCCTTTAGTTTCAGGTGAGGAGAAAATAAATACTATAAACAATTTGCTATACGTTACTGTCGTAATAAAAACCGAAATTAATTATCGAAGTAGGCTATAAAACGCCTTTTAGTATCGCGTGATTTCTTAATCTCAACGCTCCTTTCGGCACTTCAACAATATTTAATACATAAATTCGTTCAGCAAAATCCAGTACGCCTCTACGCCGGACACGTAATGACAGTATTACGACAAGTGGTTTTTACCGAGTTGATAAAGTGAGACCTGACGGAAAATATCGACATATCGATACTTTCGCTGCACGTCCGTCACTGAACGCAAGCGCAGGCGCACGACAGATGATCAGTCATGGGGCCAGATGCTGCGATAAGCCCGCGGTAGCCACTCATTAATCTGCCCACTCCCCACCACTACCACTTTAATAATTAACCGGACAGTACACATAGGCACGGATTCGTAGAATCTCGGCCGATACTGTTACCATCCGAATTTCTTAACCACTGTAATAGAAACTAGATGTCATACGACTCCAATTTATTTACGGAGACCGACAGTGGCCGAACTTGTCAGGTGCTTTATCAATACAAATTTTTCAAATAAAATAATGTCGCGTTCCAGACTGTACGTATTTGTAAATTTTTGGAGATTAAATCTCTTTATGTTTTGTATTGTACTGATATTTGAATGGCTTCTGTTTGAGTTAATATATTCTGGTTAACGTTTTTAATACGTTTTAATGATCGTTGTGTGGCTTTGAGCGGCGATGCAAAGTCTATTACGTCACTTTACGACCACAAGCAACGAACATCTGTCGTTAATAAAACAGTAATTTCGGCACAATATTGCACTTCGCATTTGTATTTAAAAAAAAGAGTTCGCTTTTTAATCACAGACCCGCTGTTGCTTTACCAGATCATAATGCCACGGGGACGTTATATGACTGGTTTTAAATGCTCGTGGGGGCATAAGACGGGCAAGTTAGTGATATTGCTGGCTTTAAGTGGCCTACATCGCGAAGTGTGCAGTAAACGCCGAAAAGCTGCGATTTTAAAGTCGTTCAGTAGCGATATAAGGTACGTCGCACCGGTGTAAATGAGGAGTGTTTATCAATCAAGCGTCGAGTTTACGATTGTTGCCCGCTTTATGTTTCAGCAGCGAAACGGTACGTTTGTTCACGTTAAACATGTTTACGTAATATTTTCACATTACGTGCTTTGTTGACGCGTTTTTTCTAACGTTTTTGCGTTTAAACATTTTTTTTATTATAAATATCTACCTAAATATGAACAGGGATATTTTATACAGAAAACTTCTGCTCGTAACATAGATATTGCATTTGAAAGCAATTTTTAATATCAGTAGTTGTAATTGTTTTCAGCGTGGCCACCACCAACCACCACCATCAGGGCTAAGGCTAATCGCACAGTTAAATACGTATCTACTTTAAAACGGGGAGTGTTTATGACGTTGGTAAGTACCAATTGGCAAACTTTACATGCATTGAAGGACATTTTAGAGAACACTTAGGCGTGTGTGTTTGAGTATGTTACGAGCGAAAAATCTAAATCTAGATCTAATCTAAAAAGTATATTTTGTGTCGCCAGTCATCCGGCTCCGGATACAAATAACAAAAGACAACAGTGGAAGTCAGATATTCAATCACTATAATTCCCAATTCAATTGTTTTATTTAAATTTAACAAGATTAAAAAAAAAATCAATGTTTCTTTTCAATTTGTAACACCTAGTACCTACTGTAAATGTGTTTGTTTATTTTTAAGTTTTAAGTATATTTATGTTGTTAAATTTGTGATATTATTATATCACGTTCATATTTAATATTGTATTTTGTTGTTGTCACAAGTACATCTTTACAGTTTTTATATAATTTTAAAATTCATGATGTAATCTGATACTTAAATATTTATGCATATTTATATACAAAATTAAACATGTATTGTTTCATGCATTATATGCACTTTGTTACAGTTTAGTGAAATAATCTCATTACAATTTAGTGTGACTGTATTTTCGTTATGAGATGTGGTGCACTGCGCCGCGTCAGAAACGACCCTTACTTCTAATTGAAGGAGTTAGCATGCGCCGCGGGCGGCCCTATAACCCTTCCGTTAGCGCATCCGTTGATTGCCGAATGCTAATCTGTACCTTATTGCCTGTCGTTATCAATATTACGCTACACTAGGACCGATCAGAGCATCGTAAATTTAATTTTAATAACTATTTGCATAGGCTCAGTCACACGGTTTTTAAATAACCACAGGATGCCAATATTCAATTTTATTTACATCTGAAATCAAACCAAAATGTTGGTACAACTAATACTGACTTTATTTCAGTGTTCGACGTACCTAGCTATCACTGGCATATGACAAACCAATAACATTATATGTAAGTATATGGAACATGTCAATGTTACACAAAACACATTCAAATTTAAAAAAAAAACGGAACAATACGCTAGTAATCCCTGAAGGTGTAGGCAAAAGGAGTGTAGTAAACTCTCACGTTTCACCAGTTACGTTTACGTCCCATGGAATAGGTG
>DWEE01002518.1:0-11499 GCA_018245755.1 Parelbella macleannani
ATTACAAACTCAATGACAGCGAGACCAGTCGCGACCTTCCAAATGTTTATACACTTATTTGTGTTCAGTGTTTCATCAAATTAGAATTTATACATAAAAAAGAGGCCTTATAAAGTAATTCAAATATCTGTCGATGTTCTATGCTATGATCGTCAATATTTAAATTTGATTAATATCTAATAACATTTGCTATCAGTACAACATTTCGGTCTCTCAGATTCTGGTATTTTAATAATATGCTTATTACAGGGTAACTAAATTTCATTTTTCATTTTACGTACGATTTTTGGATAGTTAGGTTATGTAAGATCTCTTTTGAAAGTTTCTGCTCGCTTTTAAAATCATAAAATATTATAAATGTTGCGACACTATTTCTACCCGACATGTCTTTGTGTGTTCACGGACGGGAACGGGTTAAATTTTTGAAGTTAAAAATTATAGGCTGTTAGTGGTAATAATCATAATTCCAAATAATCATTAAGATATTCTTCAAAAAATATTTTAGTTTCTACAAGAGACTTCCATGTAACTGTTTAATATGTATATAAAATAACCATAAATATTGACACCATTGAAGGCTGGATTAATTTAATCATAACACATAATCTCCATGTTGTTATAATTTAATATATTGATGCAACTTGGGAGTATCGAAGCTCGTCTCTTTTCAGTTAAAATGAGTATGTATCCTTGTGCAATGCAAAAATTCAATCTTTTCCCGTCCATAAAGCGGTTGCTGTGCCCGGTTCGAGGATGTGCGCACCGAGCTTATGATGGGCAGACTTCAGATGGCCGAGTCCACGGACGCTTGGTTAAGGATGTGCAGTCAGGCGTCAGAGCAGAGCTGCTTGGGCGTGTAGACGGAGGCGTTGGGGTCGAGCGGCGAGCCGTCGCCCAGCCGCATCTTGGACACGGCCGCGCCGACAGGCGCCATATACTCCGACGGCATCACCGCCAGCATCTGCGCCTTTAGCTCCTCGAGCTCCTTCTCCTGCCGCGTTATTAGGCCTGGAATAACATTACTATTGTTATTCTTGTCAAATCAGATTCCTTACGTTATAGATCAAATATGATAAAGCTACCTGTTACAATTTTTGTTAAATATATATGAAGAGAGTGAATGGAGAAGAAACTCATCAAGTCTGTAAGGATAGAGATATTCGACACCGCGTGCTGGCCGCCTACCACGAAATGGAACAATGTAAAAGCACAGGAGGCACAACCGACCTTCCTGTATCTGCATGTGGCGCTTGGCATCGCCGAGCGCGGACAGCAGGTCCAGCTTGACCCTGGTCTCGGCGGACAGCGAGCGCTCGAGGTGCGTGGCGCGCTCCTGCAGCGCTTGCAGCGCGTTCGTCAGCCGCGCGCTGTTGCCGCTCGCTCCGTTGCTGCTCGAGCTCGAGTTGGCCGCCGCGCTGGCCGCCGCCGCCGCCGATGCAGCCGCCGCAGCAGCCACAGCCGCGTCCTCCTGCCGCGTTTCTAGCGTCCTCACCTGTAACGTTATACCCAATATCAATTACTATGTGAACTTGATTATGTCTCATGTCATGTTCCATTTTTGATATTTTAATTGTATATTTTCATTTTCACCTTAATCTATTACTAATTAGGGCATATTACACAAGCACCTGCAATATATTCAAGTGTAACCTGTCATGGTTCATAAGATTTATAATCGAGCACAGGTACCACTCGCCTCTAAAGTAAAGGTGGAATATCTATCCACTTAATATAACAATATTCTATGGTGGTCTTCTTCTTAACTATACAATTCGAATAATAACGGTGATATGGTGAGTGGTTTAAATACGTTTATTTTTTACAAATCTTAAATACTTCGTAATTCAACATGATTTTTTTAAATTGAAGCACGCATGCGGGTTGCCAATTTTAAATTTAAACCTCTCTATAGGAGCCCTATAATGTTACCAAACAGTTATGGACATAAAAGAATCATCTACAGAAATGTCGAGGGTAGAAGCTTCCTCGCTAGCCCGCACAGGAGCATCATCGATATACCTCCTGGGGCAGACGGCGCTAGAGGCGGCCGGTGCAGATCGGGCTGCACATAAGCAGAGAGAGCAGTGACCTGGTCGGCGGCGTGGTGCAGGTCGCGCTGCAGCTGCGCGGCTCGCTCGCGCGCGCGCTGCAGCTCGCGGCGCAGCGCGCCCGCCTCCGCCTCGGCCGAGCGCGCGCGCGCCTGGCACTGCTCGCTCTCGCACTCGCTGCTGCCCACCGACGTACGGATCGATCATGTCATCTTGTACATTTAAAGCGTCGTCGACGATTCGGGACTTATATCGTTATTACATGTTAATTATGCAGATATTAATATTTTACCATCGTAATCGTATCGGATGATTCCTTGCAGAACTACATAATTATATTTGATGTATTTCTCCAACAACTCGTCATAATAATAATTTTATAATGTCAGTCCCCGATTTAAGTGAAGTTTATCGCTTGCGTATTCAGTTGATCGGCAGCAAGAAGTAGTACGGCAGCGATAACTGAGCGGTGGAGCAGTACGTACCCGGGCGGGCGTGCGGCCGTGCGCGCGCGCAGCAGCTGGTGCTCGGCGGCGGAACGCGCGCGCCGCTCCTCGCCCAGCCGCCGCTCCAGCGCCGCGCGCTCGCCCGTGCGCCACGTCGACACCCTGCACGCGAGCCCATACTTCACGTCACACGTCACCACAGATAATAATATATACGTTTCTAAAACATCAACTGTTCTCCCTCCCCTTTGCAGCCGACGACACATTAACCTCCCCTCTAACATTTCAAACGGCTCCAGACGACGGTGACTCCTTGCATCGGTTGGCTCGTTTTGTCAGTTAATCAGATTCGTCGCCACGAAAAAGGATCACAAGTTAGCTAGGTTGGCGAAGAGCGGTACGAGGGCAGGGGGCAGGCTCACTTGTGCTGCAGCGCGGCATGCGCCTGCTTGAGCTGTGAGTGCTCGGCGCGTCGCTGGCGCTCGGCGGCGGCGGCGGCCGCCAGCGCCCTTTTGGCCTCCGCCTCGCTGTTCTTCGCCGCCACCAGCTCGGCCTTCACGCGTTTCAGCTCTTCGCTGCATTCGCGCACTGTTCGCTGGAAATTATATCAGGTATGTAATTACATCTTCACGGCGAAGCCTTTCATCGTTCCCTTAATTATTGAAGTCGAATCTTCTATTAAAATGAAAAGAGTTAGATCTTAGTCTGCCATACTAGCCAAATTGAAATATTATAATAACAATTCTGTCTGTTATGCACATTATCAAAATCCTTTAAAAACTTAGACTATGACAGTAATCAAAATAATAAAAAATCCAATTTATGAACAGTTATTGTTACTATATCACAAATACCTGTTCACGTTCTCTTTCTCGTTCTCGTTCTCTCTCTCTCTCCTTCTCTCTTGTTTCGCGTTCTCTTTCTCTCTCCCTCTCCTTGTTATTACCATTCTCTTTGTGATTCTTCACATTTTCTTTTGTACTTTCCACTTCTTTTTCTTTTAATATTTGTTCCTTTACTAAAATATGGAGAACATTTTGGAATGGTTTAATAATGCTATAACATTTTTCTGTTAAGTAACTATATAACATTAACATCCACCTATACATTTAAGATAATATATCCGAAACAACTATTTCTAATTTTTATATTTCAGCTACTGTGCAGCAACATGCTACACACAGAAATCAACCTGTCACTTGTGACGAATGAGCCTTTGAATGGGGGAGCATTTGACTCTGCTTATCAGTGCCTACCTAGTGCTATCGTTACTTGAAATTTAAACAGATTTTTTTAACTGCAATATAGCACAGTGCCCAGTATACTCACTATGTTCTGTACTCTTATGACTATGACTATCACTGCTATCTTTATCCTTATCCTTATCTTTGTTTTTATTTTTTTTTTTCTCTTCTCTTATACTAATAGCCTCTTTCTTCTCACACTTTGATACTCTGGCATTTCCTGAAACACATAAATATATATATGTCATAGTAAAATTATGAGACATAACTTTTTTATTTCTATTAAATTGTTATTAATACTTGACTGCTTTGTTGGTCAGGTGGATGCAAACGCGACTGTCGATCGGGAGGTCCTGGGTTCAAATCCCGGGTCGGGTACTATTGGATTTTTCTAATTAAGAATTTCTAGTAGGAACTCAGATTCTGGATTTGTTCCGTGTGTGGCAATAGGCTCACCATCTATTCTGTGGAACTCAAACGTAACTGGTGAAACGTAGGAGTGAACTACACTCTTCTACCTACCCCTTTGGGGATTACAGACATAGTTTTACGTTTGTAATTAATACTTTTATAGTATGTTTTTAATTTTTCCTATATTTTTCTTATATCTTAAACTCAGTCTTGAGATATACAGGTATTTAGACTGAAGCAAAGACTATTTATTAACCATATTTGCTTATTTTTCACAAATATAACAGAAAAAGATCTCATTCCATTTGAACTTAGTATCTAAATTCCAAAATGGTGGTGATTTGATGTTTTGGAAAAGATATATCAAAGAGCTGTTAAGTTAAGTGGTGCCGTGCGACCATGAGCCACAGCACGGTGCAGTAAGTCGGGTCGGTATGTAATGTCAGTTGCCGGTACTACGATGCTCTACTATGGTACCTTTACTACTATGGTCATGCCTGTTGTCCAGCTCGTCGGCGCCCGCGCCGCTCGCCGTACCGTTACTGAACGCGTGCGAGTTCGGAGTCGCGCTCGCGCAACTCGTGTTCGTGCTCGCGTTCGTGCTCGCATTGGAGCTCGCGTTCGCACTGGCGGCCGCCTGTGCCGCCTTGTCCGCCGCGAACGCCTGCACTAGCTTTTCCCTCTCCCGGTTGAGGGTCTGCTGTGCTAGGTGCTTTTCTAACTTCTCTAACTGGAAGCGATAAACAATACTGTTGTACGGGAGAGTAAGATTTTTTGTTCCTGTGTTATTCGGTATCAGGTATCCAGTCGGTCAAAGGTCATAAAGCAAATCCTAAAATACAATGACAAGACAAGATCCATCTCATCGCTCGACTACAATGTGTTTGATGGCTTTTTGCATTTCTTATTAGAAACTTTCATGTAAGTAATAATACGCAAACATCTTTTATAAAGTCGCAAAGTGCAATATAAAACACTTAACGAGTGCGCGTCGAATTCATCATTATACGGTTCAATCATACACCATACTTAACAGAAGCGAAACTACAATAGCTACGCGAATAGTTGTTAGGAATAAGTAGCATGTACGAGGCGCGTGTGTAAGAGGGAGGGCTAGAGATGGTGAGGAAGGGTGACGGCACACGTAGTGCACGTAATTGTGGGCGTGCGAGCATGCGTGCGCGTGTGCGTGCGCGTGTGCGTGCGCGTGTGCGGCCGAGCGTGCGTGCGCCTGTTCGTGCGAGCGTGCGTGCACACCTTGACGTGCAGCTGCGCGTGCTCGGCGCAGAGCCCGTCGGGCTCGCTGCGCACGCAGCGCCGCCGCAGCGCGCCGTTCATGTGGCGGCCGTCCACGCCACCGTTAGCGCAGCCCTCGGCCGACCCGTTGCCAACGCGCTCCTCTTTACTTTGATTCTGTCAACAGTATTGTACACTTATTATTATTGTTATTCGGAAGTGAGGTGAATTTATAGTGGAGCAAGAAAAGAGTTCATGTTGATTATAATGGGTTAATGTTTACAATCAAACAGATTTACGCAATTTCTTTAGAAATATCATTGAAGAAGAGTTTCTGTATATTTATTTGTTTACTTATCATTAGAATTACATTGATTCAATATGGCTGAGGTATTAGAGATTTAAAAGAAGGTTGCATTAAAGAAAATTATAGTAGTTATACATATATAAAACAATTGCCCATGCAGTCAAAGTAAAATTTCTACACAATTTCAAAATAAAACTCCGTAGTAAATAATTAAGAATAGATATTTACAATAACGAAATAAGTTTTAATTACCTACTTAATTTCACTCGTTCGTAAAAAGTGGACCTTCGAGAAAGTTCAAATAAGGAAGGCAGGAAGAATTCTTACACATAGTAGATAGTCATATATGAAACAAACCATTATAAAATTTTATTTTCAAAATTTTTGATAGTAACACACATCCGAATGCTAAATTTATTACGTAGTGAAATAATATGTTTAACACGTATCGACGGACCTGATCGACGAACGCGCTCTCCGGCAGCGCGTCTCGCATCAGCTGGAAATAAAACTCGTTCTCGGCGCGGACCTGCCGCTGCCGACGCATCCGCAACCTCCTCCCTACGTACGCCTGGGGACAAAGTTTTACTATCCAATCGTACGTCATAATATGGTTTATAACATCTTCAGACAGGTACACACACTGTCATCTGATCACAAACAAAATTGGAAAAGAGCCCATATATTCATTTGTAGGTTTACGTAGATCATCAGAACCCTGGTTACCATAACGAACTAGAGATAACTATATAAAATCGACCAAATGGTTATTTCAAACTAAATAACCAGACAGAACAGATATTTCATCATCATAAATACTTGTCACAGGAATATTTATTCGAGTTGGGATACGAACCTGCAATCTTCAGCCGAGCCGAGCAACAACCGAGCCCAAAACCTTCAGCCAGGTTCATTACCAGAGGAGCACGGGTCGGTGCACTGTGTCTATAACCAGTGGCCGTACGCACCTTGACGCCGAAGCCGAGCGAGAGCGCCGGGTAGCCGACGCAGTGCGCGGCGAGCGGCCGCCACAGCTCCAGCGGGCCGCCGCGCGCGCCGCGCAGGGCGCCCTCCGCGTACACCACCAAGCAGCACAACGCCACGGTGGGCAGGCAGATACCTTTGTCTGCGACTGTTTATAATCATGCACAGATTATTGATGTTGCGCTTTTTTGGAGCATTAAAAAAAATAAATCAAACTATATTTTCAAAAAAAATATTCAACACGGGACGAATTTGCGTGTACCGATGTAAAATATAATTTATTATTTGTTACAAATCTTTATAGAATTTCATCCCCATCGAGGTTTGCTATTAGGATAGAGAGATCATCCTCATCATCAATAATATGGTTACATTTGTTCAAAAGTGACCCTATTGAACGCTATAACGCTTTCTATGACCTAGCTGTATAGTTTAATTCTATATGTTACAGATGCTGTCAATAAGAATGAATAACATGTAACATATTATATTTTTCTGTATTGTAATCTATTGTACTGAAAGTTCAAGCTGATGGCAGGCTTTAATAGATGTAAAAACTGAAACGCGTGATTTATTAACGTTAATCTGTTAACCGCCAACTTAAAAGTACAAGCGGCCAGCATCAAATCAGAAGTAGGTATAGATATATATTGCAAAATGTTTTTTTTGTCTTGTCATACTCACATGTGAACCACACATACTGCACCCACACATAGGTACTGGCTGCGAAGAATATATACTGAAGTGGTATGAAGAAATAGCATATCATGTCGGACGTCAGTGCTACGCAGATGAAGAATACTGAGAATGCCTGTAAATAATCACATGACATCACATTTGAATTTAGAATTTAAGCTTCTAGAACCATCTGAGTGAAAGGTAGCTTAAATTGGAACCAAGTACCAACAGTATTGCATACATAAGTTAAGAGCGAATACGCTTTTTTAGATATGATTTAGACATCTTAGGATACATCTCTGCTTACTATTTAGCTGAGATTATAGACTATCCTATACATATGAATAAAGTTGACGTGTCTGATTATAATATGAAAATAACAGTTTTTTAATTAGTGCATTTCAATATATATACAGATACAGATATAAAACAAAAACGAATTTTTTGTCTGTCTGTTTGCTTGTTTCAAGTAATGTGTGAAACGGCTGAACCAATTTTGACAGGGCTTTCACAGGTATATAGCTGTTTTTCTCAGGACTTAGGCTACGTTTATTATTAAAAATTATATAGATCTGTACGAAAAAATTAAAAACCCATAAAATGCAACTGACTGCAAATAACTGGATTGGTTTAGGCCAAAAAATAATACCCAAGCTAAGTCATGGGCACATGTAGTACGATAAAAAAACTTGTCTTCAAAGCAATAAATGCTGTGCATTAATCAGGTTTTCACATGCACGCGTGCGCAGACGCCAGCCGCTCGGTCGACAATATATATGAATAATAGATTCAGAACATACATTCATATCAGACAGACTGACAGTAGATCTGAATAGCATATAGCTTGGGCTGTTTGATATGACATGTCTTAACTTGAATAATTATTTAAAGCAATGAAACTCACAAGTCCTTGATACTTGAATGAGTCATACACAGATCTGAGCATCATCCAAAAGGGCCACAGGAACTCGAATCTGAACTCTAACATATAGTCGGCCATCACGACCGTCGCCCAGATCATCACGAACTTCAGGTACAAAATGGAGCTGAAACATTTCAACACAATATAAGTGAAATTTGTAGCAGTACATTTAAAAGTTACAGCAGATTAAAAAGTATTATTATCAATACTTATCACTAGATCGTTACGCCATCTCTTTAGCATAATGTTTAGATGAAAAGATTGTTGTGTGCTAATTGGTCAGAGATGAATAAAAATTTGCATCCTACACCACAGTTAAACATTAGAACCACATGAGATTACTCTATATAGTTGTGACACTACCTACAAAGATTACATTGGTTACAATGCAAGTTGCTCAGATATACATTTCTGAAAAACCTAAGGGATAAATTATATGTATTGTGATGATTTATAAATAATTAGTGTTCTCAACCAACCACATAACACACCTAGTGTGTGATAACCTAATAAGAAAAAAAGTATTTATTATGGAACATTTGACTATTATTATGCTTGTCTAGGTCATCATCATTAGCCTGTTTCAGTCCACTGCTGGACATAGGCTTTCCCAGTAAACACCATTTATAACAAAAAAAAAGACACAAATTCATATTGTTTGTATTGTGGTTGTAAAATTAATATTTTCTTAATGGTCTACTATGAAACATGCATAATTTCTCCAATTATATCATAAGCTTTCTATAATATTATGATACATTCTCTCTAATTACATAATAATGTTTAACATAAGTAGGATAATCATGGTTCCATGAAAGCAGTAGTTCTATGTGCAATCATTTTTAATGTTGCACTACCATTAAAATGGTATTATAATAATAATTATTATTATTATTAATAAACTAAATGAGGAAACCGTTTGTAAATATTAACAATTGAGGATAAAAAATAAATATGTCCTGTATTATTTGCTAGTTTAATATGTTAGCTGCATTGGTTTATTTATTTTTAATTATGTAATATGGTTAAAAAACCAAATCAAACCTTTTATTATTCCGCTGTTGTACGAGTCTTTTTAGAATGAGAAAGGTCAAAGCTATGGCTCTGGTTAATTGTAAAAGTAACTGATGATCCCACATATTCCTACATCGATCATTATAGGGTGGTCTCAAGCTAAATTTACTCACCAAATCCTCTACAAAAGTACAGTGTAGTTGTGTGTCATTGATACGGAAAGGTTGCTCAAAATTTTGGACAGTAAAGAATAAATAACAGTAGAATAATAAAACTCATTGAAATGGAAATTGCAAATGAGAGCCAGATAATGTAGACACCTGAGAATACTTGAACCAAATAAGAGACATCATAAAACTAGACCAATCAAGGGTATATTTAAATGAAGACTTTGTATGGCACCTTATGCAAAAGCAGAGGAGGTAAAAGAAGTGTATTAGAACAGAAGTATGTGGAGTGAAGTACTTAGTTTCTTTTCACCCCTATATGAAATAGCTACAATAGTCGGCAAAGTATTGCAGTCTTACTGTGGCACTTTATAAGGCTAGATAAATGAATAATATTATATTAGGTCAATTTGTGGCATCACAACAGTGGTTGAATAACTTATAAATATTAAGTAATAATCATACGACACAATTACTTAACAATTTTAGTTATACATATAATATTTAAATGTATTGCAACCATATTATGTAATATTGTAACATAAAAAAATTATTATTACAAATTGATGTGCAGTAGTCAACCGTTGAACTGTTGAAGGAAACCCATCCTTGCAGATTGGAAAGAGTTAAGGCCATTGTATACCACACTGGCCAAGGGTTAGTTAGTATGCTTTACACAAAATAGAAAATATAATGGAAAACTCTAAAGCGGGCTGGCTCCCTTGCAATGTATTGTTTTACTGTTAGAGCAAGGGTTTTTTTAGGTATTAACATAACATCACAAAGACTCAAATCTCAGACCCAAGAACAGGTACAAGTAAGCCAGATTTTAGATTGAGTAACCAATAATTACAACATGCAATAAAATTTATATTTGTACTGTTTCATCCTGACATTTCCAAATGTTACAAACTTGAAGGCTTTCAACTATAATCATATGACTAATTATATTCGATTTTAGTACATTCTCCATTATAAAATGACTCAACAGGATTCCAAATTCTCCTGAAGTTCAGAAAATTCTCTAAGGCACATAAATCTAACAATATTCACCCACCAGTGTAGTCGATTACGACCTTAACCCTTCCATTCTGAGAGCTGTGTTGAACATTGCAACAATAAGTGCTGATGCTGTTGATAAGCAGTTACATTACATTGAACAATATAGCTCTTATTCTGTCCAGACCGATCTACCCAACAGGTGGCACTGCCACAGACAACATTGTGCAGTAATAAAATGTGACTTGATACAGAACACTGTTAATCTTGTATATGTTAACACAAAATTTACTTTAACATATTAGTACAGGAGCTATGGAGAGATTTCCACTATAACATAAACATTTTCAATGGAGTGTATCATTAGGATATAATATGGAAACAACAAAACAACGAGAGTTCCATGTGTGTCACATCCCGGCTGCTGGACCGAGCCGCACACACGTGCGGAGCAATTTTTGTTTTAATTTTATTTCATGCCAATAGCGACGTGCATCAGTTAAAGCACCAGATGGTACACTCAACCCACACATTTTCTTACCCCCTGCACTTAACTAACATCTCATTACACACTTTTATTATTTTCTGTATAACCCTAATATCTGGAATAATTCCCTATAGAATGTTTTAATCACAAAAACGTTCTCAACTCACTTTCCGTACATTCCCTCGGTGATTTTTGTGCGCTTTAGAGGGCGCCGCATCTTTCCTGATTCGGCATTTCGCCTCTTCATATTTTTTCCTCCACCGTGTATATCACGAACACAGGCTCTCAGTTCACAACACTCCACAACGATACATATAAAATAACAATGCTCATACGAATACACTGCTTTTTGTTGTCAATCGGCCTATGTCCAGAATTTACGAGGGAGATAGATGAAATATCGGCAAGCTCTTTTTGCGTTCACTTACAAAATAATAATGTTGCCATGTGTAATATTAACTATTTTATTATATAGACGCATTTCAAAGTTATTTCGATGTTACGTATTACTTACGTCATCTAGGGATATTCGATATACATCGATGCATCGAATACA
>DWEE01002519.1:0-11498 GCA_018245755.1 Parelbella macleannani
CCGGTGACATCACGCCGAACCTGAAACGCATCATATGATTATTTACGAAAAAAGATTAATAAACACGGGGCCGTCTAGGACTATTATCAATCTAATCACCAAACCAACTTAATCAATCAACAAAGCTATCTTACCAGATAAATTCAAGAATTCACTACGATAATTATGACTTATTCATTGCGGTGTTTACAATGAATGAAGTTAATCATATTTTATTCATTAATTATGGTGTTTATGAATACATTTATTCATTATGATATTTACCATTTTATCCGCAAGGTATCAATCATGTGTATACTAAATGTCAATGAACATAGAGTTAAAATAGTACTGAAATTGAAATAGTAACCATTTAAAGTTAAAAAACGTTTGACTACAAAATTTAAACCTACCGCATACCTATATGATTAAAATCTCACAGATTTTGTCTATGCTTCAAACACGTTTCAAAATTGCGGTTGATACACATTAGTAATATAAAAATTCTTCATACCTGTTAACCTGATCGCCTATTTCGCTAAGATCCAGCCGCGTCGTATTTCTAGGCAAGGAGTCCCCGCCGGACATAGTCGATACGGACTCTAGAGAGCTCTGTGACATGTTATTTGTGTTATCTACAAACATACGACACTTCTGTAACGCGTCCACAAACGCCACAAACAAAATAAATTTTTACTTTTTTCATCTTAAGCCCGTCGAAGGTCAAGCCGAGCAAATCTCGCCATACTTTACAGTCGATTGTTACACTATTTGGTATATAAAATCGTGATCGTTATTTCTTATGAAGCACAAAGATAAAAGTATAATGACTAAGTAAATTATAATAAAGTAATATAAGTAACAATGTCAATAACTTAGTACGTTAATTAGATTTAAGACAATATGCGTGATAGATCATACAATATAACGCTTTATGTGATATTATACCAACTCGTTTGGTAAAGATTTAGTCCTGACGATATATTTGCTTGACTCGACACTCGTCCCAAACCAAACTGTCATATTTATTAATTAACAATACAATAACACCTCAACCATACAACAAAAGGGGCAGCGTTGAACTAACCTTTACCATACATCTGATTACTAATTGCAGGCGGATCCTTGAAATGTGCCGAGTTTCTAACTGGAGTGTGGTCAAAGTGTAACGTGAGTCGATTTCTTCGGGGCGTGCTGTTCGCCGAGACCACTTCCTTCTGAGTACTGTTCAGTACAGGGTTTGCTGTGGCATCACCATCTACTTTATCGTAACCGTTTTCTATCACTGGACTGGCAAGCGTTTTTGTAACTAGTCGGTGTGCATTGTCTGAAATGTCAAAATTAACTTTTATGTATGATAATTAGATCGAAAATGAAGATTTTATAGTCTCGATTCAGTTTAAAATATTTCAATATAAGGATGTATTTAATACAATAAATCTTGAGATTCATTTAAAACAATAAATAGTTTAATGTGATACTATTTGGTTCTGTGTTTCTTGTTCAGACTGCCAGGGAGTGAAACACTACTGGCTTTTGTGTTTCTGCACACATAATATAACCTAGGACTCTGGTTTTCTGCCTGCTGCCTCTTAACCTAGGAATGAAGGCGATAGATGGAGGGGTCACGTCTCCAAAATGGGTGTGTGTATAAACTGTTTACCCTGTAGACTAACATGACCATATAATAATAATGCAGAGCATGAGAAGGGTTAGGCTGGACGAGAGTAAGGTAAGGAGTTAAGGAGCAGTGACCTAGGACGAGGGTGAGCCAGGGCGCGTAGAGCGCGGCGAGGCGCGCGCGCGCCTGGCGCGAGCGGTAGCGGTCGTCGTGCTCGTGCTTGCAGAGCAGCGCGCGCAGCGCCGCCAGCGCGCCGCGCCGCTTGTGCGGCGCCTCGCGCAGCGCCAGCTCCACCTGCACAAAGCGCCACTCGCCTCACCACATGCTACCTATGGTAGTGTTTCCTACATGTACATGTGTCACATGGAGAACCATATTTGCTGGCAACTAAATGTTTTAATGTTTAAGTCTACTGATAGTCATGTATCCTCTAAATGGTAAGAAGTATATTGCTTTAATTATACTATGTGCACTTAATTTCTATTCTCTTGAATATTGTAAAACCTGCTCTGCACGTTCCACACAATGACTAAATATAAGGAAAAATATATATTGTCCATAAGTTTATCTTTCCTTGTAAAGATATAGATAGGTATGAAGGGTACTGTCATATAAATTATTTTATTTCATACATATTATTTTGAAAATAAGTTTTTTCATCATTCTTAATTCACCACTAAACATAGACTTTGAACCTTGAATATAATTGTTATCTCCTTAAAAAAAAATTATAATAAAATTTAACAATAAGGGTTTTTTTATTATAAAATCTTTAGTTTTAATATACCTGCTTCAGCAACGTGCCAGCAAGAAAATGCCTCATTATGAATTCATCGACAAGCTTCAATTTGGCCGGATCTGAAAAACAATTAACATACAATAATATGAAATAAAAACAAGAGAAATAAAAAAACTAGATGAAATCAACAACCCACTGACCTTCATCGCTATCTCTGTTCAATTTATTCGCTTGCAATGGCAAATTGAATGACACAAAATGTTCGTGGGAACAGATTGTCTGCAGGAACGTGAATTTAAAATCGAACAGCGCCTTGGGATCACATGTTTTGAACTTCTCCAAATATTTTTTGATTTGACGGAAAATAAAACCGCGATCCATAAAAGAAAGGCAAGACTGAAAGAAATAAATCATACATTAATATTAGTGTAGATAGACACAGATCACGCAGCATGTTTTAAAATTCTTAAAACAAAATATATTACTCGTACATACTTACTTTAAGAAAGAGAGCAAGATTTTTATTAAATATATGAGTTTGTACTGGCTGCTGTAAGATATAGGACGGTTCGACGATCGTTACTAATCTATCAATATTTTCTAGCAGATCTGTGTGGAATCTTTCATGGCGAGACATCTAAAAGAAAAACCAATTTACACTAAATGTAATTATTAATTGTTATGCTGTGATCTTTGTGATAGGCTATGGTCTTCAACCCACATGACTGTGTGGGATTATGAGCAACAATCTAATTATGAGATACCTACATATGGACAGCTGAAGACTGAGACAGGCTGATGATGTTCATAATCATTCCATCTAAGATTTAGCTACTGTCATAGTTATTAAACAGCCTTAAAATAATATAAATTAATATAGAGAGGGCATATACATAACAATACATAGAAAAAAAAATAAAGAACCAACACAAAAAATTGGTACCAACATTTGTTATCACATTTTTAATGAATATCCAATAATAAAAACAACGTTAATAGTTATTTTTTTCGCACTACGCTCTCCGTCTACCGTACCGTAACTAAAGTTATTGTATAATTGTACTTACTTTAATTCTACCAGTGTTGATGAGATATTGGGCCATACTCTTAATGATAATGTCAAAGAAAAAGCTTGAATATTGCATAAACTTGTGTCCCAGTAAAAAGTCCTGCTGACTTGAATCAACAAAACGATACAGTGGCGCTGTTAAAACTGTGTGTAGTTTAAATTCCACGCAATTGAAGACATACTGGAAAGTAAATAAATGATAACTGTTTTGCGGTATAAATTGATTGTTAGGCAAAATATTTAAAAACAAAATAAATATTAATTGAAGATATATGCATATGGTTAGAAGGATTTACGCATAGCAATATTATAGGGGATTATTATTACAAAGGTAAATTATTATTTGTTATGCAGTGTGATTGGTGTGATTATTATTAGCTCTATTAAATAAGTACTAACATCTAGCATATAATAATAAATAGTATACATTTTATATATTATGCACTCATAAACTGTTTCAACAAAATAATAATAATTACCAGTGTATCTTTGGACACCTTAAATTATTTCGTAAGTAAAATTGCAATTGTATTCGTAAATAAGTTATTTCATATGTACCACTTCTTATCCAATATAAAACATTTACCTTCACATAACTGTCCAATAGGTCCTTCCGTCCATAATCATGTATTAGATGAACAAAATGCACAATTAGTTTTACAATTTGATGACCAATATCAACTGTATAACCCTTTTCAAAAGTCTGTAAACAGAAACATTGTAACATGTATAAAAACGGTGCATAATATTTTATTACCACTACTTCTTTGTCTAGATTGATAGATAATAATATGTGTGGAGTTCAGCCTAATCTACATTATCCAATACACACTTTCCGTTTCTAATATTAATCAGATGATTACAAGAACAATATTACTAATTAATATAACAGACTTTTGTAGCAAAGTGAATTGAGCACTACGCAAATATGTAGTTTTTTGAGATCGATACAAGCATCGCACACTAGCGCCACCAACTTAAATAATACTAATACTTCATCCATTTCAGCAGGTTCCCGTCATTATGTACGGGTCTAAACTCACCATTAATTCAAACAGCTGATTGAGGATAGTCGGCAAAAAAGCCACGAGCGACGTTAAGTTGATAGCGTGGGCAGCTTTCAATGCGTTGCAGACGTCGGCCCAGGGCGGCGGCGACGGCGACGTGGCGGGCGACGCGCTGCGCACGAGCCGCTCCACCTGGCTGAACAGGCCGTGCAGCGGCGCGTCGCGGGTTGCTACTGTTGAGTCCAGCACCAGCTGACACCGGAACAGCGGTTTTTCTCCTTCCACCCATACAACTTCTGGCCCGCAATTCTATAATAATCCATTTAAAATTCTGTATTAAATGCATTTAAAGACATTTTAGTTGTTACAATCAGCACATATGGCAAAAAGGCTTTTTTTGAAAAATATAAACAATTAACATATTTGTTATAACATTTTTGAATGGCTAACACAAATGTTTGTAATTTCAAGAAGTCTGTCATGGTAAGTTTTAATAATAGACATAATTATTAAACTTTCGAGGTGACTTTAAAAATAACATTATACATGTATACTGTGTATTACACTGTTGCAAGTTGTACCGACAAAGACCACACAAACCTTCCATGGTGAGCACGGAAGTGGGAGGCGCTTTATATACCAGTGAGATACAAACTAAAGTTAATCTGTGTGACATACATAACTTAAGCTTTCCATCAACTACTCAATTCTTGTTATACTGTACTGTATAATCACAAAAAGCATTATTGTTTTCTTTACTTTATTCACTTCAATGTGATCACTATTATATCTGTAAAACTGACATTCCAAATCACTTTGTTAATATATTGCACCCATTGAAAGTACAATGTAAAACTTACCCCTCTGCCCAGTCCAAGAGGTTGGATCGAAAGGTAACCAGACGGCAAGTGCGTGGCGATTGGCAAGCTCACCATTTCATCGACTAATTTGTCGTTTTTCATCAGTGGAACCCAGGCGTAGCTGAAAAGTGTTGTGCGTTATAAAATTATGGATACTTAAAGGCAAGGATCTAATTTTATTGCTCATTTTAATTTAAAAATTCAATAAACAACAATTCAGTAATTTCTAGACGGTATTTTCATTGCCATATGTAACTCTCATAGTAAATCTAAATGTTTACAAACGTAAGTTTTTTTTTTCATATAATTCCAAAAAAAAATTATTTTAAACTACTTTAAAAATAATCTAAGAACATTACCCTATACAGGTTTCAACATTAGTATCATTCTTCTTGGCAAGGTCACAGGAAATATGATGAAACGTGAAAAGCAAGTGATGCTGAGTTGTGATGGTTGCGGGTAGACGAATCTTCGCTTCGTCGCACCATGTGGGATTTGCGTTGTGGTGCAAAACAGAACACCTATGCTGAGTCGTCATTCCAGTGCGTCCATATATCACCTGAAAAACAAAATTTAATAACTCATCCATTTTGTTTCAACCTTCTTCTCAATCGTTCACTGTTGTCAGAGTGGTCATGTTTGATGAGACAATGGTCACAATGATTGCCTGGCTGCACTATCATTTACCTCCAGGGCAATTGCACGTAGCGTTGTTTCAACCAATGAATATAAAATTACAATTAAATATATAGCATATATAATCAATACTAATTAAGAGTGTGTGACTTACTTTTTACACATACGCCACTATCTTCATACACGCCGATTACAGAAGAAAAACTTTAATATTTGTAGTAGATATAAATACCTGCATAGGATTATTTTCGCCGTTATCGCAATCCCTAAGCTCTATAGAGCACGCAATGTTCCTGGCTCGGGCGAACATCTTCTGCGACTCAAAGTTCAAGGAGTGCGGACGCACGTACAGGTGATGTACGTACGCGGCGTACGGTTGTTCGGCCTCAACGTTCAAGCTCGCCAGCTCGAGAGTAAGAGGGCACGCGGGCGGCAGCGGGAAAGGCTTCAGTGCTGCGTAGGCACTCGTCATGCAATCTACAAAAAGGGGTATTCTTAAAAATTACTTAACATTTTGTCATTTTTTGTCTTTGTCAGAATCAAGAATATTCATAAATAACGTACTGTATCATTAAAAAACACTGTAATTGCCCTAAAATGACAATCAATCCGTTAGATGAGAGTTGTCTAACTTTACTGTTGAATACTGTGTTCAGTCACTCATTAAAACATGAGATAAAAAGGCGTTGTTCAATGAAGGGCTAGCTGATTAATCAATTGGCTGCGACATTTAGACGAATATTTGTCATTATTTCGAAGAATAAATCTATTAAATAGTTGGTCTTACTCTGAACGGGTTCATTGCTTTGATGTATATTAACACTGAGCCATCCCGGTATCACAGTCAGTTTAGCTAATTTGTCAGGTTTTCGAAAATCTGACAGAATCTTTAATAAGTCATCGTCAGACATCTTATTAGGTTCTTGACGGTAAATGGCGGGAAACTCGGGTGTTGTATCCAAGTCATTGCTATACAATCTGTAAACAAATGCATTAAATATTAACTTGTAATGTATCCAACATTTATTCATTTGTTTATAAAAAAGATATTATTCATTTGTTTATAAAAAAGATGAATTATAGAGCTTTTTGATTGTTACAACACAAACCTAAGTTCTTAACATACGTTATATTTGGTTTGTATGAAGATAGTCTGGTATGTATTCCAGAATATATGTATATCTCAACACTTATGTCGACTGCCTCGGTGGTCGAGTGGTTGCAAGCTCGACTGCCAATCGGGAGGACCAGTGTTCAAATTGCGGGTCGGGTACTATTGGATTTTTGTAGTAGTGACTCGGGAGTCTGAATCTGTGCCCGGTGTATGGCAATAGGATAGGCACCACCTATTCCATGGGTCGTAAACGTAACTGGTGAAACGGGAGAGCGTATCTACTACACTCCTCTACGTATACCTTCGGGAATCACAGGCACACTTATGCATATATATGTCAGTACAGAAATCTTATATATAGCAAACTAAACAATCAATCAACATACAATATGGTGCCAGAACCATACTGTATCATCACAAATTTTTACAACCAAAACTTTCCCAGAATTTATTTTGTAATTAGAGTAATGTTATGGATTTACAGTTAAAAGCAACTCGTAATGATAAACATTCAATTCGTTCAAGATGCCTTTATCATAATACTTCGGGTTCCCTATCGGGTTCAGTAAGAAGTACTGGTATCATAGCAAATACTCACTTGAATAGTGGCTTGGCCGCCCATGCAAAGGGCATCCTATAATTTCCCACACGGTTAGCATACGCCTGCACCGCTTTGTGCACCTTCAACCCTAGTCGAGGGTCCTTCGTCGCTTTGAGATAGGGCTCCAACACTTGACTAACATGACCTTGGAGTATTTTATCAATTCTTACAACTAAAAACAAATCAGGATGTGGGTTGTTCACAGACAGTACAACCTGAAAAAAGAAATTCTATTTATACAACAATGTCTTTACAAGAGTATGGATACTGATCTAAATAAATGTTCTTTTCATTTTAAAAAACAGGCAACATTTACTAAAATATTATTATACATCGACAACATCTGCTACTGGACGTATTATTATTACTTGATTATAATACCGTTTTTGGGAAACATACATAATATATATTATATATGTACAACTAAAGAAAGCAAACATTTTAAATAATACATACCTGTCGCTTCGACCGAAACCATTCCTCGGGTATCTGTTTAACGTCCAACTTGACATCGCAGCTGAAATTCTCCACTAACGTCTTAGTGCACTCGGCGTCCTTGACTAGATCCTTCACGGCCGCGTGGTTGAGGTCGAAGTGGAAGTTTTCCGTGAGCTTCCTGCCGCTGCGGGCGTCGTACAGCGCTAGACACGTGAAGTACGGCTCCACCTGGCACAGCAGCTCCTTGTCGCCATCTATCGGCGCTTGTAACCTAAACTTTAAGCTTTCACATTTGAGCATAATTCTTTGGCCAAAATGTTCTCTGAAACAATATGAAAGGCATTTGATAGTACTAATAACGTAATAAATAGACGATGTTGTTTCAAGGATATGTAAAAATTTTATATACGACAATCATAGCAATGACATTATGTAAAAAAAACTTTATCAATCTTTATTTAAAACACTATCATCAATAAATACTTGCACTATAATGTTAATGTATGTTAGAAAGTGAAATTTACTTGAATGGTTCGAGCTGAGGTTCGGGCGAGGGCGCCCTCTTGTATGGCAGCGTGAAGATATTTGACCGGGATTCATTTCTCGCCGCAGCTATGGACATATCGGTCTCGCGGGAGTACCGCATGAGCAGCGGGTTCATGCTGTGCTCCAGGCCCTTCAGCGTGCCGTACGTGGGAGGTGGCGGCTCGGCCGTCAGCGAAATATCCGAATCTAGAATAAAGTCAGATAAATTTTTAACACTTAGACTGAAAGCAAGTTGTGCAAAAAATATGAAACTGAATTTAAAAAAAAAATGTACTCCGAAGTAGACTTATGTATGTTTTTATGAATGTAACACGTGATAGTTGTGAAATGGCACTACTGCCATTTTGTATGTAGATACATTTACTTTGTATCTACATACAAAGTAACAAGTTCATGATGTTTCCGATTGTAACGCAAGATAAAAAGATTCATACACAATTTTGGGATCGAAATATTTAAACGGATACCATTTAGCATATTTAATTTCATCAACCAATATTTCTACTGTTGAACTTTGGTTTTCTCTCATAACACCATTTTTCGTAGTAACCCCCTGGTAAAAGCCAGTAAGTAACGTACGTAATTTACTCGAAATATTAGAAACATCAGAAATATGAGAAATATCAGGAATATGAGAAACAGTTCCAGGTGAAGTTGATATGGTCCTCACCTTTATCCAGCACCTCGTCGTTCTGATGCGTTCCCTGATCCTGATTCTTCTTGAGCGCCGCATTGAACGCGTTGATCCACTCATTCATTTCGTCCTCGTTGTCAGCCGAGAACGTGTAGCCCTTGTTGCCAGACATTCGCAACTCGAAACAGAACCTTCCACGCTTCGGATTCTAAAATAAAAAGGAGTTTTATCAGCGCTACGATACTTTTGATGTTTTGAAATTGCCTGTATTTTAAAAACTCAATCTTACGAGTAAGAGAAATTTTTTCATAAGTTTATCTTAGAATGTAAATATTACGAATACTAAAAATATTTTGATAAGTTCTTTTTAAAAGTTAACATTACAAGTGCTGAGTATGTTTTGACAAGGTCATTTTAAAAAGTGTATTTTGCAAGTGCTGAACATTTTATGACAAGCTCATCTCATAAACTGCTTGGGTTAGTAACACATTCGTTTTATCAATGCATTTCATTAGTAAAATAAGGGGATCGGATTGTTATGGTTTATTGCAATTGATAAAACTAGGACTTTTCTTCAAACGTGAATGAATCTAATCGAATTTAGATGAATTTAATCAAAGTTAAAGTTGTGTTTATTGCGCATATGTCCGAAAGTAGTGGGATTGTTTCGAAAAAACGTGCAAGATTTATATCGGTGCACAAGTTTATCACAGATACGGAACAAATTATCTTGTCAAACGTGTTTGGATAACATTTCACCGAAATACCTATTACCTAGTCTTCGATTATTATAACGCGTTTCTTGTAGTTTATATACCGACTAGAGATTAGATAACAGTACCAAATATAAATGTACGTTTTTCCCTAAGTCAGGATAGTAAACGTGTTGTTGAGTTTAAAGGCACATTTGAAAATTGGTTCGCAATTCGTCGATAATACTGTGCGTTGTTAGGTAAATGGATTACATATCCACCATATTTTCGGTCTAAGTGCGTTTGGAATTTTAATTTGTTATTACAATATATTTAAACAAAATGTAAAACACTGTTCTATTAATTGTGTCTACACGGATGCTGTAAAATTATAATTCTCGTTTAACCGATATCGTGTCGTAATTTACAGTCGCATAATTTAAGTTATATTTATGTATATTCAAATACAAAACTGCAAATCGCATCCAAATATATACAGCATATCTCGGGTAGATATGATTGACCCTTACATAAAAATTCTATATATACTAAAAATACTAAAAGATTTAATATAAGTAGGTACATACATACTTGATATAGATAAGTTAATATGTGAATATTTCAAGAACATTACCTTCACAACATCCGAACAGAAATCCATTACAATTGTGAGCTTCGTGTCAGTTTTCTTCTCGTCTTTATACACTTCTAGTATATACGTTCCATCGGCTTCTCTCAACATTGAGCAGTAACGTTTCTTAAACGATTTCGACGCGAGGTTGCTAAATATCCTATCTGAGCCAATTTCGGGGCCTTTGAGCAGGTGGCCCTCTTTGGTACCAATGTCCACCTTGGCTGCTTGAGCTTCCTGATCGCTTTCGGTGTCAGCATCGACGTCGTACACCTCCTCGGGTAGTTTATTACCTATAGGCCTAGGTAGAAAAACAATGACATGATAATTAGTATATATATGTATGTATAAAAACAAATGGTATTGAATAACGTCGGTATAAAAATACATTACTGAGGACGTTGAGATATTCATATAAGCATATATTTATATCGAGCAATAAATGTGCGTATTTACTATGGAGGTATGAATATAACATGAATATATAATTGAATAATATTATACCGCAAGTGTGATATGGAATAGAACTGGGTACTATTACACCGCTTCTATTTCAGTCGTCGCTTCGTAACTCGTTATCATAACCATGTAACTCACTAATAATGTGGGGAAGACCTTACAATATTATCACAAAACTTCCGGCCCTTTTGATAACGGTCTATATTAAAATTAAGCTCGCTGGTGACATGAGCGATTGGTAGGATATATATGTATATCTATATTTCTTTTAAGGATTCTATAAATTCTAATTGAATTTTACAAAATAATGTAATGTTGGAGTGTACTAAAACTGGTAGGAATTTCGAGTTGGACAAATTTGATAGAATCCAAGACCTTTCAATCAGCAGTCGCGTTTGCGAACCACTCAACCAACTAGGCATGAAGACGTGAAAAATTTCAATATTAGATATATATATATAGAAGACTTTTA
>DWEE01002520.1:0-11498 GCA_018245755.1 Parelbella macleannani
ACAATGGAAATTTGCATGAACGTGACGCAGACCGTGGATCCGAGAGATATCGTACCCATGGACTACCGTAATGAAGCATGTATCTGTGACTACGCTGACGCGTGATTTTAAACTTCAATAATACACAGTGAAATGTATAAAAATGAATTTTATACATTATGTACTTTTTACCGTTTGAAATTTAGGTATACGTTTTTCTTTTTACCGTTCGCATATATTACCTACGGTATCCACGATTATAGTAACCTAAATCTGCTAGTCCTCTTGAAATTCAATGAATGGTTTTTTATTTCTATTCGTAAAACCAATTTTGCTGAACCTTGAGCTAATGTGATTTTTAGCTGAAAAAATATTAGTTGGCCTGGTGAAAGTTAAGTGACAACAAGTATAAATTAATATTTGAGATTGAAATGTATCATACATACATACATACTCAAATACATACATACTTGCAATTTAATTCTTGTGCTTTTAGTTGTTATATTATACGTATACAGATAGGCAATATTGTTAAATCTATTGATAGTAGCATCCAATGTGTACTAGGAATAATACTCTATTCGAAAGCAACTTACGGTACCTGACTGACTTTGTGATTAATAACACGCCTCAGCTTTCAATAGTGTTTAATAGGGTGCAAGTTAAACAGTATAATATGTTGATTTCTATCATAATCAAACAATAAATAAGAAAATATAACGAAAGCCCCTAAAATTAACAAAATGGAGGCTTATCAATAACATACACAATAAGTTTGACTTCCTCGTGGGTCGAGCGGTTGCAAGCGCGACTGCCGATCGGGAGGCCCTGGGTTCAAATCCCGGGTCGGGTACAATTGGATTTTTCTAATTTAGAATTTCTAGTAGTGACTTGGAGACTGGATCAATGCCCGGTGTATGGCAATAGGCTCATCTCCTATTCCATGGGACTTGAACGTAACTGGTAAAACGTGGGGGTGTGTATTACACCCTTCTGATTACCCCTTCGGGGATTACAGGCGTGATGCTGCGTTTTATACACAATAAGTCAAATTCATAAGAATAGATCCCAAGAGCGGACTGTCACCCTGCAACGGATGAACGAAGACAGCAAAAAATAATAAGAACAAAAATATATTGTTTATGCTGTGAATATTTGCTTGACCGAGAGGGAATCTTATTTAATATTTCGTAGACGGAAAGTGTAATATAAAGCTTGAAAGAACCTCTGAATTTAAAATTTATTTCGCTTTCAGCTTTTATTTATGTGCGGTGATTTTATTCTCACGACAAAAGCCTTTGAAGCTGAACGGTTGAACGTTCTGAGGACGCTGAAATCCGGATTAATTATATACCGTTCGAAACGAGATACAATTAAAAATTTCGTTTACGTTTAAAGGCGGTTTTGTTACGTTGCTATTGACGTATATTTAAGAAAATATTTTTTATGTCATTTCTATTTGGCTTCTCAACGCAACGAATACTAATCATTAAACAATCTATCTACGTGCCGAGTTTTCAATAAAATTGCGCCATTCTACAATAAATATTCTACTTTGCAGCAAAAATCAGTATTTTCAATCTGTTCATTGTAATTTCACATTCAAGTTTGAAATTTTTGCCATGTACGAACCAGTTATATTTTTCATGAGCTATGAACTAAAACACATTGCAATACGAAAAAAAGACATTTAGTGGTAAAACGAGGAGGTATTAATGATTAACTGTAGAAAATCAAGTACGTTACGTATTTTTAAGTAATTTATTAGGTACATCAAGGTTACTTGGAAACTAATCTAAATATGTATATCTAATATCATAGGCGAATTACATTCACTAGAATAATGAATTTCGTTATAGCCGATTGTTAAATATGGCAAAATATTACTTGTGAAATCCTTATTAAGATTTGTGGGAAATGAATTTCTAACAAAAAGTCTAAATTTTATTGAAACGAATAATGCAAGTTAATCAACAATGCGAATGTTATTGCTGTAACCTTTCCTTATTAGACAAAATTACATAAAAATTCGTCACACTTGTGGGTAGGTTATAGCTAAGAACATTATCAAGGGCTCTCAATTTTCACCATATCTAATAACTAATAACACACGTCTGTTATCGGAGGGCAATTTCCCCATTTTTTTTTCTGTAACAAGAACAATCGAAGAAAATTGACTTCACATGCGATGACGCTATTAGGGCCAATGAAATTATAGTGGCAACAACTAAATAACGGATATTAAGAAATGAAATATGAAACTATTGATAATTTGATGTAGAAACGAATATTTTCAAATCAGGATAGCGTTGAGTCTATGAAACGAAAAGAAAGGAAAGATTAAGAAAAAAAATAAGTTCAATATACAAACAGCTTCATAGTAGATAACTAAAAGATGTATGTATATTTTCCAATATTTGCAGAGTACTCCTGTAATCTTATATAAAATAACAAATAACAAGTATTATGTTTACGTTAAACATTTTTTACAAAACAAGGGTCTTACAAATCCTATCGATTGTGCGTCATTAAAAGATAAAATTACAAGATAATATTAAGGTTCATTAGACGGTTGTATGAGTGAAAGTAAACATGGTCATAGTGTTGAATAATGCCAACGATCAAAAATTCTTCACGCGAATTTAAATTACTTACAGAAGTGATTTTGACGTTTTCTGAAATTTCATTACGATAACATAAACATTTTGCAAAGGAGAATAATAATGTACATTGTACATATTTATGTGCAGTCTGAAAGTAATATATTATTCTAATTGAACAATATTGTTATATACATATCAGTATATTTTAACTGTTTTAAGAACATAAATATCATATTTAATAATAATGTTTTGTTCCATACTTTAAAATATTACAATGTTGTCCTTCAAACACATACAAATTCATTGTACCCAGTCCAATAAATTCAGATTTTAACCCTAACTTATTGTCAATTAATTGTTCCAGGTTTAAATTGTATTAACGAAAGTTCTTATTCGCTTAATACAATTAATTTACTTAATGTGAATTTAGAAGTTTTGTTGTAAGTCTTACGTTTTGATAAAGTTACTATGAATATATTAATTATAAACTTTGTCGAGGTACTCTTCCGGACATCCCAACTTTGAGCGCCGTCGTGTGAAGTTTTTATATTATCTATTTCTTTCATCGACCGGCGTTTAGTTCCATACAACGTCGCTAGTCTCACTGACTATTTATGCACTTTGCCTCTTGTGTGAATAAGCATACGACTGTCACATACATACATATGTACCTACATAGTACTTCGGTTAAAGATCGCCATTTCTGCCAGACAACGCTATCTCTATGCGCCCAATTTGTAATTGTCTGTAATTACAGGGTCAAGGTATTTAGATAGTGTATTCTTAGAAGTTGAAGTTTCTTTAACCACTGTATGTGTATGAAAAACATTTATTAATTTATTAATGATTAACTATCAAGGCTGTTGAAGCGGTCAGGTAGCAGCTAGCAATATGTATAGAATAGTAACATGCGTACGTATATGTACCGACTTCAGATCAAAATTGGTTATATAATTCCAACTGATTGTGAAGATAGGAGGTGGCAGGTTATTTGCAAGATTGGGGTTTGCATGTTGTGTGAATGGATTTATACATACATTCGTACATGATTCAGCGAGATAAATGTGTACAGACCGGTGTGTAAAGCTTTCGTAAATGCTTTTGTTAACGTCAGCGTATTCACTTTCACGATTGGTATACGCCCAACATTTCGTGAAGAACTGTATTATACATATTACGTTCCCAAAACCTTGAAAAGAACGCGCGCACAAAGTACGTTAGTAGCTTTGCAAATACGTGTTGAATTTAATGCAAATAAAAAAAAGTCCTGAAATACACATTGCAAAGTTGTTTAAGATCAAATCTTTGAATAAATGTGCTGTGTTGCATTAACAGTGCTTTGGTTTCTTCACAAAACTTTTCTCTAAAAGTATTCGCTTCAGTGGGGCCAACCTTTTCGACCGATCAAAAGGCTCTTTGAAACCAGTTCCTTTGAAACCCGCCTAAACGCTGAACAAAGTTCGTCACTGCATTGCACGGCTAAAAGCAGATTACCATCAGTAATTAAAACGTGGAAGCAATCATGACGCCATGCACCATTCGCTGCTTACCCAGAACGTACAGTTTTGCAAAATGTACAACATTATGAAACATGTCAGTTACTTTAGGCCTTGTGAGTATCTATTCATTAACATTGTACAACAAATACGAATGAAGCTACGTATCTAACAATGCTCCCACAAATCAATGTTACAAGCTTAGTAACGTTTTTTAGCTCTGATTTTTTTTTTGTAAAACAAAATCATTGGAAGCGCATTAATGAAATTCTCAAGACGAGGAACGCGGTTAAAATAATACATGTAATACATATGTCTGTTCGTTATTCATTGTTTGACTACCTCGTTGGTCGAGTGGTTGCAAGCGCGACTGCCGATCGGGACGTCCTGGGTTCAAATCCCGGGTCAGGTGCTATTGGATTTTTCTAATTTAGAATTTATAGTAGTGACTCAAAGTCAGGATCTGTGTTCGGTGTATGGCAATAGGACGTTCCACGGGACGTAAACGTAACTGGTGAAGCTTGGGAGTTTACTACACATCTCTGCCTCCCCTTCAGGGATTACAGGCGCGATGTTACGGTGTTTATAATAATACCATTAATTTTAATAATATGTGACCTGTAAATTTCGGGACTTCTATGAAATAAAATTATCCGTACTTATTCATTTTCAGTATCATTAGATGAAAACATACTTTCAACTTGTTAAAATTTTGTTTCTAAATCTGATATTGTGACCTAAATACAAAATTTTTAAAATTTAATGTAAATCAAATTCTTTAAATAAAAATATATTTTAAATTTTATCACTATGTATGTTCAACAATAGACATGTCTGTGTGTATAAATAGCAACCCACTTCTAACACGCGGAGTACGCGACACTTTTAGCGGCATGAAAGCCGATACTTCGCAAAATGTTTCACGAAGAAGATAAAAGTATCTTCAAATGTAAAAGCATTTTTCTGTATATAAGCATTTTTCTATTATTTTGAAACTATCAAAGCACTCTGAGAAGGGAAGGCTACATGAGGTAGTCGGTTGGAGCTATCCAATTTCATTAGTTGAAGAGATCTCTCTTTTCAATGGCTTCAAGGTTCGACGACTTTGTGACCATCAGTAAAGAAACATGGATCATAGATTTGAATAAACGTTTTTATTATATCGTAGACATGTCAAGCGGTCAGCGTGTGCTACAGTTTGTGAATAAACTTTCTAAAATTTCATTTTATGTTTGACTCTTATTTTGACGCAACATAGGAAACTTCTAAACTGCTATTAAAATTTTGTATATTAAATGTTATATTTAAAAATCTGGGCAGACTAACTTCTTTTATTCATTTATTTTTTCGGTAGGGGAAGGGGGACCTTTAAATGGTACGCGGTACCTTGGGAAAGATAAACCGATGAGATATGTGGGATTTGTAACGCACTAAAATCCCCTCGGTAGCTTTCCTCTGCGCCAGTAGGAGGGCTCCGGGATCTCTGACGAAACGCACCAGCGCAGGGCAGAGTAAGTTCTAGGCATCGAAAATGAGTAGAGATAAAGATTTACAAAATTATCTGTTTGTATGGGTTCAATATTGACGCCGATAATGCTGCCCACATTATTGTCTTCTTTTTTGATATGCAATCATCCGACGTAGCTGGGACCCACGGGTATGCTTACCCGCAGACAGAAATGTTACAGACACGTACACTGCATTCAGTCTACATGTCTGTAACATTCATCATCATTATTTGTTTTTATAATACTACAATTAACAAAACCACGTTTTTATTTTAGTTTAATCAATGCATATGTTTAAAATTTGTATATTTCAAAAATGACATCTTTTGTCATAGGTGTTTACATAAATGGTATATTGCATTTTTAGGAATTTATGTGACCATAGATATTTCCAGAAAGTGAGTAAGTTACGAGTTACTTTATTTTGAAAATATAACAATGTATACATATTGGTACCCATGACTGTGTCCATGAAATTATTTTTTAGCTTTTAGTACATTTATCTGCAATATAAAACCGTTTAACTTAAAAATTTTTTTTTACTTTTTTATAATACATTAATTGGATATGGTTTTCATAAAAAATTCTGATTCTTACCTACTTCGAAACCAACTACTATATTTTTTACTGAAAATAATATAAGCGAGGTTCGTTGGAAACTACGTTACGTCGGATACGGTTTAACTTGTTTGAGCAAAAAATTAAGCATTCAATATTTGTGCTAACAGTTATATTGAAAATCTGTAATTTTTCTAATACTCAAGTGTTCATTATGTCTATCCTTTCGTATTAACTATTTTTATGTTTTGTGGTAAGTATATTGCTTGTCATACTAAAACAATGTGATCTAACAATAGCATGCTGAGTGAAATGTTTGATTATAGATATATGCCATTTAATTACAGTCACGTTGTGTTTTATACGATGAAAATCCTTAAAAATTGTTTTTGTTTTTTTTCGCAGACAATTATCCTTATCTATGAGTATAACGTTGTTACCGAAGCCCGAAGAACGATTGGCACGTCCAATTGGATAATGAATAATAGTGTAGATTTTCCAGCATTACAAGAAACGTTCAACGGGGCAAATATTAAAATAGACGGAATAACTCTCAAGCTACTCCCAATTCTCCTAAAAGCACTCAATCAAAATAGATACTTACAAAACGTAATGGAGGACCCTACCAGTGTTCGCCCTCCATACGAAACGAGAGACACCACAGATATGACGTATGCCAAAAATATTTTTGCCGATACTAGGAACTGGATGAAAATACCAGATTCACGACTCTACACCATAGAATACAAAACCTCTCCAATAGTGTACTTTAAAAATCCTACAAGAAATGTAGAATACTTCACAAAAATAAGAAAAATAAGAGATTACCAAAGAATATTGAACTACGTGGATAAAATGATAAGCGAAAAAAACTCTCTAGGTTCAACACAACCTATGAATAGTTTCAGGCGTACTGACAATGCATTGAGAACCACAACACCCACAGTAAAGCGTAATTTACGAAAAAAGACTAAGACACCACAAACAACAACTCCGAAGATATCGACTCAAGAAAAAAAAACAAATTGCAAATGTCCATATAAACTTCATGAACTGATGAAAAAGCTGTTAAGTAGTATTCAGCAACTATTGACATATTTTTCTGGAACAACTTCTAATAATGTTGTCAATAAATGTAGTAGTTCAATAGAAGCGAAAGAAGTAAAATCTAACAAACAGCCAATTTTTGCTACTATTACTACTACCACTAATAGAGAAAATAATGACTTCATTAAACTAGAAGTAACCCAACCATCACTATACAAAACTTTTCTTAACAGACATAAATATACTGTAGACTTAGGCCCAACAAGTAATCATGATAACCGAAGAGAACATACTATCAACACTATTATGAATTTTATAAAGCCTAATAACAAACAAAGATATTCTGATAAAAAATTTGAATCCCACGAAGCTTTTAGCGGGATTCATAATTACATTAGACCTTCGGAATCAATTAACATTATTAAAGAGACAAGTACTGAAACTTTACCAAGATATACTACTAATACTAAAACTCCAAATGATGCTGTTACTACAGTAGCTGATTATATACTACAGAAGGGTACTTATGATAATATGTCGTCTGAAACAAAATTGTCTTCCACAACATTTCCTGACTCTGATTACGCTGACAATGAAGATTATTCAGACACAACTGCCATTCACGGCGGTAGTAATAATAAGGTTAATGCTCACAATATGGAATTACTTAAAAGTAAGAATATATCTGAAGAAAAAAATTATGCCGAAGAAGAAAAATCGGTAACATATCCATTTAAAGGTGTGAGAGCAAGGCAAAAAGTCTATGACAATATTAAAGTAATGCGTAAATTGGGTAATCTAGCCTCTAATAATAATAATAACTCGAATTCTTTGCCAATGTTATATCGATTTGCCCCAGTTCTAAAACCCACTACAAGTAAAACAATAAAAACCGAAAATGATATTAAATATAATACTTCGTTCATCGAACCTACTCAGAAAATACCAACTGTTAAAAATGTGACTATAGTTGCTAAAACAAATATAACAACCAATAAAGAGAAAGCCCCTAAGCTTAAAAAGGTTGATATTATAAAGCTAGAACAAGATATTGAAAAGTCATTGGAGGGAAATGTTTCAACAGAAACGGCTTTAAAACAAATAGAAGAAGCAATTAAAATTATTAATAATGAAACAATACCAAAACAAGCCGATGAATTCACTGCAACGTCCGATGATACGTGGGAGTCGGTAAAACTAGAAGAGAATACATCTCCAATGAAATCCATTTTACCTCCGAGCAGAACAACATATCTAGAAATGCAAAGAAATGATTACGCAGCGAAACACGAGGAAACCCAAGACTATGATAATTACTTTTTTGATTAGCACAAACTATATCCTTTTTACATTTTATAGCTGAAAAACTCTTGTATTAGTCTAATAGTCTTATAAGCCTTAATTTTATTCAGCTCGATAGGATCCTAAGAATATGTATATTTTTTACATACCAAAACATGTTACTACTGCAACTTTACCGCCCGGTACTAAGCACTAAACACCATTCCAATAATTCGTCTATGGATGGTTTTAAAATGTAATATTAACCCTGATTGTAACAAATATTTAACAAGTATTACATAAAGAATATAACCAACTACACGCAGCTTTACTAAGTGTTATGTTATTTCCTATGCTTCTAATGTAACGCAAACATTAATAGTTAATAAGTTAGTGTAGTTATGGGCAAAAACCCCTCAGGCCATCTCCTCCAGGCCAAAAACCTCTCCAGCAGTGAACTTAGGCTGATAATGAAGTTAGTGTATTAGTTGAGATCCTATTCCATGCTACCTTTAACATACAGGTTAAATCGAGGCAACGTACTACACTCGTCTGCCTACCCCTTCGGTGAAATGCAAGTGTGATGTTATGTTATATTGTATTAATGAATAGCGTATTCAATTTTAGCTACTTTTGTATTTTTGTATTTGTTGCAATATAAAAGGGGATTTTGAAATCACAACAATAATATTTTGTCTTTAATTTGGTCTTACGTTATTGACCCAATTATAAAAAAGTTGTTATTTAATCAATTTAAATCAAAAATATTAAAACAATAAGTTGCATTTAGATTAGAAAACGTACTTTTCCATATTTTGTCTATAATAGGCAACGACTAAAACTTTTATTTGGCAGTACACTTTATCTATATTTTTCTTTTTTATTAATTTATGTCATACCCACAACGAAACTCTTCGAAAATTCGGTTCCCGCTGAAAACGATAAATTTATGCGTTTTGTTTCTTACAAGGAGAAGTAAATATCAAAATAATAATATAATATTTTTTGTTCCAGATAGTTCTACTAATCTACGAATATATGATTGTTGTAGAAACGAGTATAGTACAAAACAGAAAAAGCCTCAGAAAAAATAAAACAGTTGCACTAAACGATCACCCCATTGCAGATAGATTAGATCGCACCTATTTTGGTTTTGATCAAGACTATTATGAAAGAATGCCACTTCTTGTAAATGCTATGCAAGAAAATAGTTACTTGGATCCATCTACAGAAATATTTGAAGCCTCTCACAAAAAGAGACGGTTTCCGGATTTAAGACATATAAAATTGACAACAGAAAATTACCGCGCAATCAGAAGAACTAGTCCACGACCATTCCTTTATGAATATAAAAATCCTGTACCAGCACCTTTTAGCAAATCGCACAGTAAATCATACGCATCTAGAAGTTGGGTGGAGAGTTACCGAAATGCGCAGAGATTAAAAAATCTTAATGAAATAATTAAATATCTAGAGAAAACTGTAAACGCCAAGTTTAGCGACCTAAAAACACAAACAAGTACTCGAATCGCTTTTTCTGGTATTTATCTAGAGCCATTTGCCGATGAAGACACAAATTCACCTGAAAACGATTTAATTGCACAGGGATCTATTAAAAATGAATATAAATCTAACCATAAGTTTGATCCATTATATACGTTTAAGCCCGATCACCCTGGTGAGATAAATTTGTTAGCTGAAGGTTTCAAATTTGAACCAGCACAAACATTAGATTTTGTAAATGAAATGTTACCAACAGTTCCAATATTTAGACCAATATCGAATCGCAAACGAAATTGCTTTAATACTGAGTGTAATGATGATGACAAAAGTAATATTAAAACGTTCGGATTAATGCTTAATTTATATCCTATTCATACTACAAAGTCGACTGATTTCTTAAGTACATCGTTAAGTGCTTCGACTGAATTAGATAAAATTTATATAACAACATCACGTCCAAAAATTCAGTTTAGAAGAAAATCTTCTTTTCCTGTAAGACGAACGTCTACCAGAAGTAAGCCAAGATTTTCAAGCACAATAAAGTACAGCAAAGATACTATACCTGGAACCCGTAATACACATACATATAACAATATCGAACCAACTACAATTCCTAAAATGACTGTCCATTTAAATGTTTTTTCAGTTAAAAAAGATATTGAAAAGGCTTTAAATATAACTGAAACATTATTATCAAACACTCAGCCTGATACTTCAATGTCTACAACCAGTACTCACACAACTATAACCCAAGATTACCCTAAACTAAATACTTCTCATGTCCAAGATTATCATATAGGAAGTTCCGGTGTTATTCCTATAGAAGAAAGAACTCCGTCACCTCCTACATTACCAATCGTGACTCCAAATATACCTCTTTTTGACATCACAACTGCTATCAGTGAAGCTCCAAGAACCGAACCTCCAGAAGTATTCAAATTTAGTCCAGAAGATGCAAAAATACCCGAGGAATACATAAATATGCGTAAAATTGATGAGGAACGGTTGCAACTGTCAGAAATTAACCGAAATTTTAATGAGCCCATAGAAGGTGAAGTAAATCATGATGAAACTGGGACTCTTATAATAAAACTAAAAAAGTATGATACATCAACTGAAGTTACTACTCCAGTAACGACTGAAGATTATGAAGAAGTGACACAAACATATGTTCCGCAGATAAATGGTCATTATAGAAATTTACTCCATAAAAGTTTAACCACTTTGTTAAGGGAAAATTCGGAAAAATACAAAAGGAAATTAGAAACAATTTCCAGTGTTCGTAGATCATCTTACGTTCCGACATATGTAAACATGAAGAGAAATCATACCAGTAACATATTCGATGACAATAATTAAGAATTCAGCCATTTCTATTAATATGTATTTCTGTTCGTGCCCTATTTATTTTACAATTCGTGCCTATCCCACCGACTTCATCCAAAATTAATACTTGCCTGAATACTTTGTTTTTGCAAATTTTTTTTCTATATTAAGCAACATTAATTTTGGATGAAGTCGGT
>DWEE01002521.1:0-11497 GCA_018245755.1 Parelbella macleannani
GATTTTATATTAATATTTTCCATATACTTATTGTTGTTTGTAGAACGTACAAGTCAAAATATACATAACGTTAAAATAATAGTTTTGCAATAGCCACAAGTACCCTTTTTAATAATTTTACGTAACCTAGAAGCGCCATGTTTTCCATCACTTCAGTATTTATATAGTTAGACCGCAATATTGTCTAAATAGCTAAATCCCAGGAAATTTATACACCTTTGACGTCTTTTGATAATTTCCTTTGTTTATTGTTTCGGTGTGGTCAGAATGAGTAACCACGCGATAACCAGTAGCCGCCGACCAGCGAGTGTGGGTATTATTATAAAAGTACTCAACACGTACGTATGAATGAATCTAAATTATGAATCAGTAAGGACGTGTCAAGACATTGAAGCCATTGTTCTTGCCCTGCGCGTTCACCGGAAACGATCTGTGAAATGCATTCGGCAGTTGTCGGGACGCCCGCTGGGAATGTCTCGGGATCGTTCTTGATTGTTGTCTTGAAGCGCCTTCACACTAGCGTATCTAAAACGCCGGCTTTCGTAAGCGTTCACTAGGCAGACAACACGACAACGCACGCGCACTGCTCGTTGTCAATTTTGTGTGCAATACGATAATTTCAATCATAACTCACCCCTCAAGGTAGGGACTGGGTGGAAACTGTCTTATATATTTCTCAAACCCGTTAACTCTCTAATGTAATAAATTCGCAGGATAATCAGGTTAAAGAAGTACCCATACTCTAAAACTCTAAGGAGAGTAAATGAGCCATTCTTGACATTTTGGAGTATGGGTCTCCGCATTTGATTTAATTATTTACTTTTATTATTCAAAGTTGTATTAAAAAATAGACACTATAAAAGAGTACGTTCGTTTGCGTAAACTATGAGGTAAGTAGCATGTTATTTATAGACGCGAACAATATGTACTCGTATGAAACATGCAAACAAACAAAGATATGCATTCAAAAGTAGAAACTGAGATAAACAGTTTTACTTGTAGGTAATATTAATAATAATATCGTTGATCGGGTCGCAAACTGGACAGAGAGAGTTTCCATAGTTTGTTAATATTATGTGATAAATTTCAGTTTATTGGCAAACCATTAATATTTACCTCGTCGCAGTCTGTTTTGTGAATGATACAAAAATGTTCTTACGGATTTTTTGCGGATTTAAGCCAACGTATAAATGACAACAAGACTTGTGCTGTCGCGGCATATCTTCAGAGCAGGCGTTTAATAATGTTAGTGTGAAGGGTCACTTTAGTCAACACTCGTTAAGACTTAGCGGAAGCTTTTAAAGTGGTTCAAAAAACTCCTGGTAGACAGATTGGCCACTAACCTTAATTGCTCGGGGGTCCACAGAAGTTTATGGTTGGAGAAAATTCTTTATTAGTTTATTACATCTTAAAATATCCACATTGTATAAAAAGTCCAAAGTAACTTTCTACATTACACTAAGCCTGGCATCAGGCAGAGTCGTGTAATCAAGCTCCGAGGATGTAAACCACAACATTGCAAGCCCTTTGTTTTAGCTCGTCTGCCTACCACGCTTTACATTTTCCAGCCCCCTGTTTTAGCACGTCTGTCTACCGCGCTTTACATTTTCCAATCACGGACACTATGAGACCTAGGATTAGTACGCAGGCGGCAAATTTCGAAATGCGTACTCGTGCTTCGGAAGGCACGTGATACTTTGGTAGTGTGCTGCTGGAACGGTTAAAACCCCCCCATCTATATTGACTATTAATCCGAAATGTATCAATACCATTATGTTCGAGAACCTTTAAGTCGCTTTATCAAACACTCATCACTATCAAGCCTTTTACGTTACACTGTTGAACACGGGTCTCCTTTCAGAATGAGAAGTTCAAGAGCACTGTCTGCCACGCTGGCCGAGTGCGAATTGGCATTAAACATACGGAAACAAACAATTATTTATTTACTTACACATGTTAGTAAAGACACACTGTAATATTGCACTACTTGTAATATACTACAGTCGCAGGCCCGAACTAGATAGCAGATAATATTTATCACTTCAATGTGTTGCGGCCAAGTGGGAAATTGTTATAAGGTTATTTTCAATATTCGATTCGAGTTATCAGAACAATCGATATCGACTCGGAAGAGAGACAGCGATAACATTTAATGGAAAATTGAAATAACCAGTAAATTATATGCAGTATATTATATTATCCGATTACTAATTTTGAAGCTACAAATTCTCTGTTTGTATATCTTAATACGTTTTCTATTTGTGTAAATCTATTCTTATATACTGTTATATGTATAAGTCTGTAGGTTCTAATTTTAATAATATTTAGCGGCAGTTAGTGAGAGTGAAATCTAGGAATTGGAATGTCGAAAGATAGTCTTTTTGCATTGCTTCATTAACTGTATTCATTTGTTTTGTATAATTGTGTGTGAGTGCTACTGTGTTGCATATCTATTGTATAGACATAAACTAATAATCAGTACTTAAAAATCTATACGGAAAGTCACCGGAAATCAAAATACACTGTTTCCTTACTCTAAGTGTCGAAGACTTAAAATCTAAATAGATATTTAATGTTGCAGATTAAGTGTTATGAAGTATGAAAATAAGTTTATTTCTTAACGAGGAATGTTACAAAATTTCAAATTAAGTCCAGCGCAATGCGCGCGTGGTGCTAGGTATGCTTATATCTGGTGTGCCCTGTGTGGGGAATATCGGCAAAAACCTCCTCATTCAACCGTACATAAAGTCCACAACAGCTGACACCAATCACATATATTCCAGTCTGGACTATTGACCGTCCCTGCTGAACTGCATTTAAACGGAACGATGACGATAACGACGATGATGTTGGTGATTATGAAGCACCAGAAAGGGACAAAGACGTGCCAGGATCGTAGCACACTAATAACCATTATGCAATAGACACGAAGCATTTAGTGAACTAATATAATTACTGAGTACTCAGAGCTCGTCATTTGTCGCAATTTGTGTTAATTACAGCACGAGACAGCGCAGAATTGAATGGGATACGTATCTCGTATCTCGGCCGGCGCTCTGTACTGTGTCGAGTTGATGTGTGAATTAATTAAATACAGTAATTCGTGGTCCGTTCAATTAATCATTAATGTCGTTTTAATCACATAATCAATCATGAATTTGGCCAGCACAAGGTAATATATGGATATGATTGCTTAGCTTGTATTGTTCTTTTCAATATTGCAGGTATAGAAATATTTATTTCGATTTTTGGGTGCATGTTTTCCTGTGTCACCATTCTTTTGTCATTTTGTCGGGATTCAGGATCGATCGACTACAAGATGGACTCCACAATACTACGCGGCCTGCGTTGGGTGGTCTAGGTAATTAGTGTCCGACTATTATATACCCAACGCGAGGATGGTTACATTTCGATTACCCCAACAGCCAGTATTTGACCTATTCTGTTAACCAAAGTTGGCTGAAGTTTTGGGAATGTTACAAGATACATATTTATTTCATTTTGGAAGCGGACGAAACAAATTTTAAAAACCTAGAACCTCTTACAATGATGAGATTATGAGTTAAATTAATATTGAGTCAGAAATCGCTGGAACCGGCTTCGTGTTTGAAGAGAGAGATTAATGTGGAAGAAGCACGCTAGATATGTACGTATAAATACAGATATTTTTCATTCGCTTCCGTCTATCTACTCCGCAAGGGGCCTGGCGTGGTGGAGTGACGATAACTCTTATTATTAAACAAGTAAATTTTTCTCTACATGAAAACCTAAATTATTATCACTAAGCCTGCTGAATCAAATCAAACCATTATTTCATTCAATGTAACATAGAGTGTTTTTTCACAATACGAAAAAAAAATATGTGTAATGTAACAGTCGGACCGATTTTGTCCATGATTAAAGATTGAGACCTTACTCTCTCACGCTGGTCAAGTGCAATGAAATTTCCGATTGATAAACATAGCATAATATGTAGATCAAAAAATACAACAAATATTTACCGAAATATCGGCAGACCTAGTATGTAGCTAAAGTGAAAAAATCTACGAATTAGTATTAGAACACTGCATCAAACATGAGTTATCGTTCCGCGTAGATTACAGGATTAACTTGATATAACAGTTGTCAGGAATGTTTAGCGAACAGATAAGGAAACAAGGCTACACTAAAAACATTGAAATGTTGATTTTTTTAAACGTTGACGTGTGGAGCTCGATGTGTGGAGACGGTGCTCCAGTGCTTAGGGAACTGTTACACTTGCCCCGTATACTTATATTGTAAACTAACAAGTTGAAGCAATTGTTCATTACCAACCAGTATCTGTCTATGCCCTCCAGTAAAGCTACGAAGATGTTTTTCTATTTCTAAAGATCTTTATATAAATCGTTGCCTGTAATAAGTTTCAACTGAAGTTATTAATATATTAGGATTAAACCTTGATGCTAGGCGATGATGCAGGAAGTGAAAACATAAATTAGTGATTCATGTATAATATTTTGACTATTTAAAAAGGGAATAAATCAAAGGAGGTACATCAAAACTAAAGCATTAATAAAATGTATCGAAAGCTAAACTGAATACAGGCTGTACCGTTGATGAGGGGTTTGCTGGGACGTTTCCTGACAATTTTGAAAACTTTTATAAAATAATATTATAACTCCAGCACAGTCACAAAAAGCACGCAAACTTTGTCTCATAACAAGTATTACAACAGAAACTTTTTTACACACCCGACGTAAAAGTTAGTTTGACTTGTTCCAACTTAGTTAAATTAGTTAGTGAAGTCATTTTTTCGCGCTCCACCTCCTAAAAAAATTCCATTCTGACGGGTTATGAATATATGAATTTTGATAACGGAATATTCATAATCTACATTTTGTTATACGAATTTGTTTTACGTTACCGTGAAAACGAACGTTTTCTTGCTGAAACTGGAAACCCGTGCCCAACAGTGGAATGATGAAACAAACGGTGTTGACGATGATAATGTTGAGACGAAAGACAGTGCAATGTATTAATACGTATTTATACAAACGTATTTATACAAATACAACGTATTTGTACAATGTTAATGCTTTAATAAAACCTCACCTAGAATATTTAACTGAGATACGAGTATAGGATTGTGCAGCGAAAATTAACATAGTACAGCTGGAAAGACAACAAAGTAAGCTGACAAAAGTACACTTCAATCTAGACTTTTTAACACCTACAAATGACGCTTACAAAAAAATCCAAGCTTTTTAATATAAACCAGATATGTACAAAATATCTATGTTAATTAGAAAAATATATACTAAATGATATTGTACAAATACAGCTACATTTTGAGTTAAAAGGGGCCACAGAATATAATAAACGACGGAAAGGTACAAACTTACTACCTTTACCCCGAATGCGTACAAATTATGGCAGGTCAAGTATAAGGGGGCGGTCATTAAATAAGTGAGTTGATTTTAGAGTTTTTTGATTCCCCCTCCCCCCTGGTGAGATTTCTTGAGATTTTGCTCAACCTCCTTCCCCCGCCCCCCAATTTCACAGTAGATTTTTCAAAATGCATGTATCTCATAAATGTATAGGATTTGTTCTAAAAAAAATATTTGCTTAATATTGTTATTTAAGACTAATTTAGATTACTATTTAAGATCACTGAGTAAGGAGACAAGAATTAAGGTGAGAAATAAATAATAAAATACTTAAATCGTAACTAGAAGGATTCATAAATTCATAAAATTAAATATTATTTTCTTGCAATTTTAATTTGTTTCTTGCGAAAAAAAATATTACGTGATATTTGCTGAGACCTTCCTTCACCCCAAAATAAAATTAAGTGAGATTCGACTTGACCCTCTCCTGCCCTTGAACGTTTCACGTAATTAATGTACGCCCGCTAAAACGTGAAGGAGCACGAATGATAATAAACTATCGGAAAGTTTTACTATTTCTAGAAAGAAGCACCCGATAAGTATTTAAGTAGGGGGGAGGGAAAAAAAATAAAAGAAAAGAAAGTAAGAGAATGAAAATAAACAAAGAACGAATCACACTGTAAAATTAGGCATTTGCCATTTATTTCTTACCTGTTAACGACACACTCATACACACCAGAACACGCTTACACACATACCCACAGACACGCACGCGCACACATGCATACAAACACGCATGCAGTCACGCGCGCACATGCATACACGGACTCGTTACTTTGCACTAACTGAATTACGCCGAACTGAACTATGTATATCAATCTATATATTTTTTAAGTTTCTCATTATAAGTGACAAAGTATTTAAATGTCTTATGAGAAATAAAGAATCTTTAAGCCGAAACCGAATGTTCAGTGGTCGGAAACACACAATACGACCGTAAATAAAATTTTAATCTGTTTAGTTTAGCCACAGTTTATTCATTTTTGAAAACTCTGCGAGGCGAGGGTAGCCGCGACTTAATGGCTGCCCACACGCATTAAACAGCAAAACTTTAATGTCAACAGAACTTAATCTCTGATGCACAGTCCCGACTTTATAAAGTTTCACGCGTTTTTGACATTATCTGTCACTTTCTGTAACGGCAAAGAAAAACTCCATGAGGAAAAGGGTAACCTGGGAGTTCTCAATAATATTCTCTAGGGCGGTCAAGTCTGCCAGCTCGCAGTTGGCTAATGTAGAAACTTATGGCTTTATCTTTCTGTTGGTTACAATTCTCGTGTTAGGGCTTAATCCTATTAGGTCATCTCCTAAGATTAAGACTCTAAAGAAATGTTACTTGTATCCGACTTGGTGTTATCGATTTGTAATTTAGTATAAATGTTATTTTATTCTTAATACATGCTACGGGTTGACAGTTGTATAATATTGCTTCATATGAATGTGGAGCACAGAGTTTAATTCGTAGGTGCCGTTAGTGCCGTTACAGTAATGATTCAATGGCGCGCTTATTCACCAGCAGTTTCGTGAGCGTCGCCGATTGTGTGCACTTTGCATAATAATTGTCTTACACTGATGTACGTACACTGGATGTGACTTGCCCTTGTTATTTTGTTAAGAATAGCACGAGATTTGAAGTTATATTTCTTTTGGCGCATTTGGAAACACAGATTAGATGGTATTTTTAGCATGGAACTAAGTGATTGACGCGAGCCTACGTAATGGGATGTAATTTTTTTTTAATATCTTCAAGGTGACAAGCTAACGTTTGCACGCGATCCCGCCTAAAAGAAAGTGTATAATATGCCTCTACCTATAATGTGAAGTTTTCTAGTTTATATTAGAAAGAGAACATATTCATTTGAACAATTAATTGTTAATCGCTCCAATTAAGGATTGGTCACCAATTCCCGGTGTTTTGTTTGCATTAACGAGAATTATGTGGTAATATTTGAACTTATTGAAGTGTTTAACTCTGAAAGCAAGCGACTGCAAGCTACCCTACTGTATTCGATTGTATACTTTTATTGCAGTTAACAGTTGATTCACGTTTGGATATTACAGCTGTAAATTTCATTGCAGAGACGATAGCACGTGTATACGTGTGGCCCGGGGAAGTACCCACGCTACAACTATTCCAACTGTGAAGCAATTGTTACTATAACATTCGGTGTTGCGGTCTTAAGGGTGTGGTTGTTGCCACGTGTTTATTGGAGCGACCAACTCAGTAGTAGTGCCTACTAAAAGCTTTAGTGGTACTTCTAAGCCTGTGTGAGTGACCTCAAGTTGGTTGCAGATGTCCGCGGCTCGCAGCGGCCGTTTATGACTACTGTCTGCTTCCTTGCTACTTTTGTCACTTATAAAATGTGGCTGGGAGATTTTGAGTTTAATAAACATTTAAATAATTAGCGTCCTTACACGAAATAAATTTACTTGACTTTTGTTAACATCTTTTATTTTATTAATTTAAGGTTAGTTATTCAAGAGATATTTGCAGAATTCATTATCCATTCAAGTTATTAGGTTTAGTGTGCTGTTGGGAACTTTATTTAGATCAAATTAGGAAAAAAAAAATTGGAATATTGTCTATAACAAATATTGTTTTTCATAATACATATATTGTTGTCATAAATATGCATAGGGTACGATAAGACTGCGTTCAGGTAGCTGGTCAGATTGTGTTCCACTTACAATTAGATTAGATTGTTTTTGAATTACAATAAACAAACAATACATTTTCTTTTTATTTATATAGTTCTTCAAACATGCGTTATATAAACAATATAATGAGGAACGGATTATGTTATAATTAGGATAAACAATAACGTTAACCCAAAGGAAGTTTTTAAATTGAATAGGTCATTTAAAATAGCAGTAGGCTTACGCAGTAGTTCTCCATAATGTCCCTGGCTCAATTTTCTCTGTGATATAGAAACGGTTAAATAAAGAAAATGTAAGAAATAGCATTGAAATATAATTAAAGATCAGAAAGTTAACGAAAACAATACAATTCGCTTGTGGTAATAATATCTCATACAACAGTCAAAAATAGCTGACCCCTTAGCATAATATCAGGGATTCACTATGACATTGGGTCTAAGAAAGCCAACCCTACTCGGGAAGACACGTTGACCTGACAATTCATGCAATATTACAGGAACGGTAAAGAACTCGAACGAAACTATTTTTTTGGGTAGTTTACGGGGTAGGCAGGAATATCAAGTACCAAATATGTGCATCCTGACAGACCTGATATAATACTATATTTCAAATATAATTTTATGTCTCTTCATTTTAGTTTTTATTTTTATTTAAAATACGTCCATCGTAATAACAATAATGAATGTGTTCAGTGATAATAATCAATGTTACCCAAAGATCGGCGGAGCGTGTAATACCGGAAGCGAGGTCCTCGCATCTCAATGCGGCCAACACGAGACCGCTGCGAACGTTAAAACCTGTGCGTCTTTATCGAGCCCCATCTAGCTAATCAAATTATAATAACACCGGCACGTGGCACTGACTCACGCACCACGTGACACGTTAGCAAATAGCTTACTACTGCGTACGTGCTCCACCGAATAGCAGCGTAAGAACCGCGGCTGAGTCTCGCTGAACACGTTAGCTCAATTATTTTCCTATTATCCCTTCCTTGTTGATCCAAAATATAACACGAAACATCCCTGGTACGGTATAACTCGCACAAGTTAACTAGGCCCGTCCATACGATGACGTATAGCGAGATACTGACGCGTCGAAGGCGAGAACGGTAGGCATCGGTAGGCGGCGTCAGATAACGGGATGAGAAGCACAGTGCCTCGCAGGTGCTGAGTTGATTTCTGCGTGTTGTGTACTATTAAAAGATATTGTGCGGTGATCTATGGTATCCATTGGCAGAGTAAGGGTTTTGCAATATTTATATATAGTTTAATTTCGAGTACGCCCCAGCATGCACTGTATACGAAGTATCATTAACTAGGAGATAAGAAATAACTAATTTGTTATATTTTTTCAAAGGATGGATTTCTTTTGTTTTTATATGTAAATTATTATTCTGTGTATGCACGTATTCAAAAGTTTATATAATTATACATGTAGATTATCTGCTGTTTAATAATAAATCACAGGCTCTACTAATTTCGCATTAGACAACGTTGTGTTTTTCAAAGATATTATCTTAACCTGTGATGTCCGGTAGACAGAGGTTGCAATAGCCATTTAAATCCACGTAACTTTCTCAACAAAAATTAAGTTTCTTTTAAATAGTGTTTGCAGTACTATGTATAATAGTTTGAAGATTACGTCACAAGGTAGTACTCCGCTATCAAACCGGTCGCGCGCTGAGGATATACACCGAATGTACAATGAGTCACGCGGAAGACATTCGTTGAGGACACGGTTTTGATTTGGCTTGATGATTTCTTGGTAACGGTCATTAATTTCCTAGGATTTGTATCATCTGATGACTCCGCAGTAAATTCCATGAATACTTACGGCGTTCTTATTACTTTAGGAACTGTTAACACTAGATGTACTGACCCTTTGGTACCAATAACGTATCTGCTATCAACCAATCTGTAGTCCTGATTGCGGACAACCTTCAGTTCATGAAGATTTTCATTATTGGTTTTCTCTGCCTTATTCTCCTTCTAAAGTCTTCTTCTAAAGCTTGTTAAAATAGCGTGTTAAAATACTGATAGCAAGGCTTGTTGTTGATCTGTTGGTATAATATTTAGTTGGCGAACCTAACTAATGATTCGAGGGTGGTAGGATCTGTCATTAACCGGTTGGTTGAATGGTTGCAGAAGCAGATTATTGCTGTGCCAGTAATAATAATATTATTATTATTGCTGTGCCAGTAATCGTGGGTTTAATTCCTTCTCAGGACCATTATTTGTGTGTTGAACACAAGCATTTGTTCTCTGTTTTGGAGTAAAATAAACTGAAAATCGATATAAATATATATTTCTACATATATCTACATGTATGTAGTTTACTCTCTGTCTGGTCATCATAGAAAAGACCATAGACGTTTCCAAATTCGGGAGTATTGATAGCGCGTACGGTGTCCTAAGATATCATCATTGTTGAAGAGTAGTGAGATGATACAAACATGCATGCAGTGGCTGGAGGAGAGCATTAGTACAACGCTCCTTTGCACAAAGAGGCAAGTGTCGTGAGAAAACGTGCCACTAAGCGCAAATATATTTACAGACAATCGTTTTTACGTTTCCGCGTGACATTGCGCTGGTGCGGCGACAGCGGCGTGTTTAGAATCGCCGCACGTATGTGTAATGACCTAATTAACGTAGGGATTATCTAGCTGTAATAAGTAGCTACATAATTATCTTTTCAATATATCACGGCCTCCAACTATGAAGAATACGACACGTGGAGGAGGAGTCTATCTTTCTAATGTGTTTATGTGTATACTTGTAATTACATTATAATTATTTCACCACGCCAGGCAGGCAGAGGGTACCACGTTCTAAGTATTTCTATTTCAATCGATTTGAAGTGCCTGTTCTACGTTAATCAGTCTCTGACCCTTTTTGGCAATATACTGACTCAGATTTGATTAAACTCATTATCGGTTATATGTATAATCCTGGGCTGGGTTAACTTTTGGGTGAACTGTTAGTAATGACACGTTTATATGGTTGAAATATAATGATAATGTAATACCAAATAAGTATGTTATATATGACAACTCATGAAGAACCGAATTACCAATTTGCTGGCAGAACAGAGGGATTATCTTGATTTATAAGCGAGATACTGCTATTTAGGACATTATCGCTGCGCTGCTGTAAGCGCTGATTTATATATGTTCTGTAAGGCTGGTGTGAACTCAACGACGTGTTTGGCATATTGCTCACTCTCCAGTGTGAAGGGCCCCTTATTTATTGTCCAATTAAATAATGAAATTCGGTGAATATTTCGGTCGCTGTGTTTGTTGCGGGAGTCTATGGTATGTAGGTACTAAACAGAGAGCTTCAGCTCTCAATATAGCGTATTGATTACAATTATTAGTATTGCTTCTATGTAAATTAGGCTTCTAATGTTCTTTAATA
>DWEE01002522.1:0-11497 GCA_018245755.1 Parelbella macleannani
GTTGTACTGCATTTAGCTACAAATTGCAGTTCGTCTGACGTCATCTGCACATCGCAATATACCCACTGCGTTAACACTAACTTACACGATACATACATAATATATTATTATCGTTATTGTTTCTACGTTTATCGTTGAAACATTCACTCTGTACAAAGTAAATGAACGCGACGAGTTCGCGCGTTTTAATTCACAATGAGGAAGTTTGAAGCTTTTTTTCGTCTTCTTAATTTAAGAAAAGAGAAAAAAACATTAAAAAGTCAGTAGAGCTGCCATATTAGTCATTACCTATTACAGCCCGTTATCACGACTGCTGAATATTAATGAAAAAAATGTGCATTCTATCCAAGCTATTGACTAACAACATGAATAGATTTATTTCTTAGTAGCGTTATACTGAAAATATTGCACAGTTCGTATTAACTTAAACGTATAAACATAAATGTGATTTATAAGGATCAACGAATTCAATAATAAAGAACAGGTATGTAAAGAAAAGGTAAATAAAAAAAAAACTAAAAAACTTCCCCATTAAAGACACTCGTATCTCCTTGGAGTATTGCACGTAACATTGCGATTATATACACCGGCTGCTTGTTCGTCGCTCGAGAGCCGCGGCACATTGCCGAGACGATATCATACGCTTAACCCTTATTTCCAATGTGGTAAAGATGAGTACACGTTTGAGGAGCTTTTTCCCCAGACTCAATGATCATACCAGAATAATGAATTTTAAATTAATTAGTTTCAGAATCTAGGAGCTGGTTGGTTCGGAGTAACCCACCGCACCTGGACGTGGTGGTGTTCTTCAGCTGCCACATTGGAGAGTTATAGAGCCACGTTTAGAAGGTCTTTGATTCCGATACAAAGTAGCTGCTTGTATTCTTGTATTTATATTGTTCTTAGGTGTTAGATTTCGGCGGACAATTCAGCTGATACCTGCGAAATTAAATAATTGTTATGATGGTTTTCTATTCAAAATGAAGAAAAATAATTAATTTAATTACATCTACTTGGTATTGTAACGAATGATTTTTTTTATTTAGCCTGGCAAATAGGCAGACTATAATGAATATGAATATTTTATTATCATATTGAATCAATTAATCTAAGTTTCAACTGTCTAATGTGATTGCAGGCTCTGTGGTATGGATGTATATAAAAAAAAAATTAAATATGGCGGGAAACACTGACAGTTATAAATAATACATGCAAAATGTACACGGTAAAATACTTTTTAGTGTAACTAGATAAATATTTTTTTATTTATTTTCTGTTTATAATAATTATATTAATTTGGTTACTGATAGGTAAGTTATGCATTGTTATGTGTAACATTTCTTTTGTAATGGCTTAATTTTCTTTTCTTTTTTTTGCCGCCATTTTTTACGTATTCTACATGCGCATTATATTAGTGCAGTTACTATTTGTGCGTATTAACTTGAAATATAATCGTTAATGGGGGTAGTACAAAAGGTGTACGTTTTAAGAATTTGTCCTATTTAGTCAGGGAATGGCTGTTTTCGTGTGTAAACACGTAACATGATATGTGATGATTCCAAATATATTTTTGGAATTATACTAGTTTTTTTATAGATAATTTCGTTTGCAAGCATAAGTGGTACTGTTAGAAGCACTTACGAATCTATTTAAAATAGTGCTAATACATATTCATTCGTAAGAATGTTTTAGTGTCAAGAAGTATGGCCATGGGATTTTTTTTATATTCTAAAATATCAGAAATCAGTTATGAGATTTGACAGCATCAACTATGTTATTCTCGAGCTTGATGGCCAAGTTTAATAATCAATTATATTTTAATGTAGTTTTGTTTGGTTTGCTGTTGGGTTTCGTAATATTTTTCATTTTTATATAGATGTATTTATTTTCCAACGTTTCTTCGGCGAGAATTATATAGTGTATTAGTGCCAGGCGTTATGTATGACTGGTACAATTGCGTTGCGATTTTCAAGCTGTGAAGTTAAGCAGACATGCGAGACCGCGGAGCGGGGCGGCGGCAATGCATTTGTAAGTGATCTTAATAATATTTATTGTGCTGTACTATTGTGTGACTGACAATAGTCAAAGTCCAAATTAATCTGTCCATGTGACACGTTAACATTAATTTTGGTACAAGGTGAAGTACAAGGACATAATTTTAATAATATCGTTATATCCAAGGTCACAACGTGTCTCTTAAATTTCAGACTAACTATGGACGTCGACGGGTGGATGCAACATTTAGGGTTCAACTGACACATTGAGGATAGTTTTAGATCGAAACGGACCGAAGCGTCATGCTACGGCGCAAGGGGGATTCTGAATTTGAAACTGAGCATAGACAAAATGGCGCATAGACAAGTGAAGCAGGCAGCTCGGTGGCGGTGCGGCGGCGGTGCGGCGGCGGTGCGGCGGCGGGCGGGCGCGTACGTACGCGGCTAGGTGGTGAGCGCGGGCTGCGCGTGGTCCAGCGGCGGCGCGTGCGGCGGCGCGGCGGGCGGCGCCGCGTACTCCACCACCTGCGACACCGCACACGCTCACTACTCGCGCTCTCCCACCGCGCGCCTCTACACCTCTACACCACTACTACCTATCACTCTCACCGAACTATCCTCCGTGGCTACGATATTTAACGCGCTTGAGGAACGTTTTAGTACTTATCGATTTAAATACACGCACACGGGTCGCCCGCGAAAATAGAGAGCTAGGAGCGGATCGAAGATTATTCCCCCGCCCTAGCCCCGGCCGCCCGCGCCCCACCGCCCGCCGCGCCCGCCCTCCCCCCTCGATCCGAGCGGTGCCGGGCTCGGTTGCGCTACTCCGTAATGAACCTGTGCGAGTGCCATGCCGATGCCACCGACCCGAGCCACTAACCTCCTGGGGCTCGCCGGCACATCTGGCCGCAGGCCACAGCCGCATCTGTATTCAGGCAACCGACCGTTAATAGCTCTCGCGGGGACCCGTGTGCGTGCCACTGACCTAGCAACTTTTATTATTGAACAGAACAAGAACACGATAGCGAGCCAACTGTACAGTTTGCCACTAGTACATTAACAACTAAAACATTGAGCAAACACATTGTTAGCGTAAGTCTAAGCTAGGACACACAAAAAACACCGTATTCCATCCAACTTATCTTTTATCGGCAATACACATCTGTCTATCTATCTAGTACGTTTGACAAAAATCTTGCCGTAAACTAAATGTATGATATCTCGCTTCTTTCTTGAAAGAACTGTAAATTTACATATTTAACTTTCGGCTCACTCAGTGACAAATTAATGTCTACATATTACATTTAAAATATTTTGATTACTTACCAAGTATTTATATCAGTACTATGTATATAATATATTTAATTCAACCCTCAAAAACATTAAGTTTCTTCTTCAATTCATTCGAATCAAATAAATATACCTACTTACTATGTATCAAAAATGGTATTGCTTTGAAAGCATTAATATTGTTTAATTAAATTTTTATTATTATTGATAATATTATGTACAGTAATTACCTCCTGGTATATGAGCTGCTTCCACTGCTCCACGGTGTGCTCGCATTCGTCCACCGAGTGATCGTAGGACGCGGGGGCGGGCTGGAGCAGGGCGTTATTTTTATATCAGTATTTTATAGGTTCAAACTAGGTGATACATAACAGATCCGTTAGAATCTGCAAGCTTATGAAAAATAGATGTTAGAATTGATTAAAAATTGCATGCCGATCGTAGTGAAGTATAAGGGGGAAGCGGTGGGTGGGGGTGGTGGTGTGCCTCACCGCGTTGACCTCGCCCTCGTCGTACCACACGTTGATGTAGGGGTGCAGCAGCGCGTCGTCGACGGAGATGCGGCGCTCGGGGTCGATGACGAGCATGCGCGAGAGCAGGTCGCGCGCCTGCGACGCCTTCAGCCGGTTGTGCTCGCCGCTGTCCGACGGGAACAGGATGTCGGGGAACAGCCGCTCGAACGAGTAGCCGGCGTAGCGCGGCCGGTTCTCCACGTAGTTGCGCACGGTGGGCTGCAGCCGCGCCATGAACGCCGCCGACGGCGTGCCCAGTTGCTCTGACCGTGTGGACGATAAGTTACTTTCATTTCACGTTGTAGCACAAGAAAGTTAACTACGCTCCCGGTCCGATCAAGCTTCTAGTAACGGGGTAGGAGCTGCATGATAATCGTTTATTTACATTGTACATGTATTCTTTTTTAATACAAAAACATGTTACACGCGCATGTAACTATAATTAATTTATAACCCATGGTGACGTGTCGAAGGCCGGAGCAGTAAAAATCCGCGGACAAAAGTAGATATTAAGAAGGAAAGGAAATTCCTTGCAAGCACAGAGGTGATTTCTAAATTTTATACTATCAAACAAGATTAAAATAATTGGCACAATTGTTTTTTATCTCATAATTAAAAACGAATTTCATCTTCAACCTCATACCATACGTTACCATACCTTATGGGTACTAGTACAACTATAAAGTATAGAAGGACTATTATCTTTACATAACTCTTATCACAAAGTTTTCCTATCTCAAGCTATCGATAATTTAAACATTACCTATGATCTTGTTCCACTGGTCGATGTGGTCAGTTCCGGGGAACAGCACACCGCCGCGGATCATCTCGCCCATGATGCAGCCCACCGACCAAATATCTACGTTCTCCGTGTAGCCCATACCCAGGATCACCTGCAGGTCGGGAACACTTCACTTTATTTTACCTGATCGTTTTAATGGATTCGTAATAAAACTTGCCCGAGATGTCACAATCCTATTAGACTACCAGACCTATAATTATACCTCTTCTCTTCTAATTCTAGAACTTCTGTTATTCAGGATTAGTGCGTCGTACTTTAAATGATTTGAAAGTGTGTGTGAATTTCTATTTTTCTATTTCTATTTTTCTGGCTCGGAGTCTGGATATGTAACAGGTGAATGACAAAAGGATCATCATCTAATTGATGATTTGACGTAAATGTAACTGGTGCAACGTGCAACGTACCCTCTTCTGCCTACCTCTTCGGGGATCACAGGCGTGATATTACCTAAAATTATTTTGCTAAATGTTGGAAATACGAAGAAAGAGCGAAAAAATCAAAAAAGAGAATTGGTTTGTATCGTCTAAATAAATTGAATGAACTGACCTGAAATATTGCTACGACACCACAGCTTAGTAAGGGAGGTTCCAATATGAACACGGAAGAAAATGAAGATCACATATCAGTTCAAGGATACATACGAGTAGACCTTAAGAAGACAGAAGGATGCTGATGGATTTAAAAGGCCAGGACCAGGTGAATTGGCGCTGATTAGGGGCGGGGCGGAGGGGTATACGTTTAGCTGTGGACGGATAAGGGTAATAGATGGATAGTTGTGAAATGAGCGGAAATATAGACCTCGGGCGCGCGGTAGTAGCGCGTGACGACGTAGGGAGTCATCATGAAGGTGGTGCCGGCCGTGCGCGCCAGCCCGAAGTCCAGGATTTTCAACGTGCAGTCGCTCTTCACAACTATGTTGGACGGCTTCAGATCCTTGAAACAGAAAGATACGGAAATATTACAGTTGCAAAGTACAATGGGGATGATGTTGTGAACTTAATAAAGTTAAACTCCAGACGAGTTTAACCTAATTGAACGCAACATTTTTGTCATAATCGATTACAACAAGGGCACAATACTTATATATTAATGAGGGCACGAAACAATATTAATATGTATGCCTTCTAAAACCCTCGGCCATTTCTTTTACTTAGCAAAACCTGGCAATAGGGTTTTTTTTATTGATTTTAGTAATCTTTTGGAGATAATTTCAGCTGTTCCGGTTTTGAATCATTCATAAATATCCGGGAACTGGACTCCTCGGCTATGTTGTAAATCAATATTTTTCCGCTGAGTAGATTTTATAGACACATCGTCAAATACAAGGAAAAAAAACATTTTGGAAATGTTTAACACTCACACGATGTATAATCCCTGCAAGATGAAGATGTTTGATTCCACAAAGCATTTGGTAGAGGAGATAGCTCATTCGCTCGTGGTCCAGGTCCATCTGGATAACCTGGCACAGATTGGCGTCCATCAACTCCATCACCAGGTACACGTCTTGGAACTCTTCGAGACTCTTCTGCGGTGTAAATGCGTTTAGCAGACCGATTATCTGAAAAAGATCGGTCAAATTTTTAAAGACGTTTCAAAGTCGAAAAACAAATACTCGTATTATACGAAGTTTTGTACGAAGAAAATGTTAAATTGTTTGAAAATATTTGAATTGAAAAGTTTTATTATTTGAAAAGTTAATAACTCGAAGGATTCGGATAAGTACACCAATTCATACCTATCGATTAGGTAACGCTGAATAAGTAATAACTTGCTGAAATGGAAATATTAAATATTACATTCAGTAATTTTGAAGCAATATAAATTGATGAAACATTATCGAGGTTATAAGAGGATAAATTTAAAGAACATGAATAATACAGATTTAATATAACAATGGCCCATTCGACATTTTGGCGCCAAATTGTCCTTGTACGTCACTTTTTTTTTCATTTTAATTCTGTAAAATTTCGCACAGAATCAATACTAAAAAAAAGTCCTGAAGACGCGCTTAGAACTAAGATATTATATGTAAGTCTATTTGAGGGTGCCATTTGGGATATTATAGTTTTTGTAGCACTCACATTTTTATGATTGACGAGTTTCATCAGTTTGAACTCGCGGTAGGCACGTTTCGCGTGCGTGACGTTCTGGAAGGGTCGCGACAGCTTCTTGATGGCGACATTCTGCTGAGTCACTGTGTCGTACGCAGCACTGGAACAGAGATAATTATATTCGGACCTGACAGTTCCCGTATTGGAACCAACTACACTTTCTGCCATTAAATCGTTAGACACAATTACAAACATGGCACACGTAAGAAAATACGTATCATTGTATTAAGCGGAAGAAAATTCTAACGGGTGGTAACCGAAATTTGGGCTCAAAAAAACGCCAGATAGCCAATTCGAAGCAAAATGAAAATAAGAATTTATGTTTGTAGGCAATGATATATTGCGGCCGGAGCCGGCGGCGGCGCATAATATAAAAATATTATTGACTAATGTTTGAAATGTACGTATAGGTATGCTAATATACTTTGATTTTTACATACTATGATTTTTACCCTTTCATACACACAAAATATAGTGAAGTGTTATTTGTTTTTTATAATTAATAATAAAAATGGAAAGCCATGCAAAAACCACATAATATAAAAATACATTGTTACTGGAAACATCGTTCAGCCTTCACCATAAACAACTGATAATGTTATAAGGGTAGTAAACGAGAGCCATTATATGACCGGCTGTGACATGAGTCGGATATATTTACTATAATGTCTAACCTGTGATACGACAGTTTATTGGCATATAAAGAAATCAAATAGACAAATGAACTTTCGTAATGGAAACAATCGTCAATATATATAAATGAAATCCATTAATATGAGTCCCTAATAACTTACACTGGTGTAAGTAGCAACAATTTCATCTTCCAACACCCAACCAGGTGTGGTAAAATCTTCGTGCCGAGTGCCTCGTATCTATACAATAATCTCCTCATAACGATTGTCACTGTTCATTTTTGTCATGACTTACATTCGCTTAGGGTTACTACTGATGATGAGTTAGTCACAAAGGCGGATGGTATTTTGGTACCGTTTGACAGTAAGCATTAAGGAGATGAAGAGTGTTACGCGCAACCCTACTTATTGATTATCCGAAAGAATACAGAGAGTCCATTCTAAATGATTTTCACACAATTATTTCAACATTAGCTTTGATATTCCATGGGAGGTTGGCATTTTTAACGGCGCGCTCAGGGCGCAGTTGAATTACGGTCGCGTTAAAAACATTACTATTATCGTTAATTTTTTAAGAACACAAGCTAAAAATGCAACGTAATTGGTTAAATATATTTAGAGATGGATGTATTTAAAATGATTCGATTTTTAACACCAAGTAGAAAAATTGGCAAGGATGATTTTTGGAAAATTTTGGGAATCTATTTCAACGTTGTAACTGTAGCTTGAGTAATAGCATTTTTAACCGTTACATATCAAACAATATTGGACCTTGGAACTTAGAAGCAAAGTAATAGTTCACTATATATACGCACCAAACTCGTAGGCGCACTAATAATTATTTGAGGTATTATTACTATTATTATTAAAAAACAGACTCGAAGGAAAAAAATGATCAAAACCTAATGTTTAATTTGCCCGTCCTTATCCTACCGTGTCTTACGCATTTCTGTTGGACTAGTATGCCCCAAAATATCACATTATCGGCTGCCTTAAGAGTGGCATCAGTCGTTACAACCACGAGCGAGGGTGAAAAATATAAAACTATTCAAATTACAAACGTTTATTTTCCAGTCCAATCCGGTAAAATCCTGCGCGTACGCACAGGTTGAGTACACCGCTATATAATACTGTTAACTCGAACGGATGAAACGATATTAGTCATTACAACCCGCATAGATTCGATACAATGCGTAATTTCCACATTGTTTATTTCAACGGATAAAACGATATTAGTCTTTACAACCTGCATGGAATCAGTACACCGCATAGTTTTTACATCACTATATCAACGGATCATACGATATTAGTCCTTACAACCAGAGGCGTAGGGGTGAAAACGTTGAAAGCGTCGCAAGCATCGTGTACGTGTCTTACCACACCGTGCCCTGCGCGCCCTCCCCGCGCCGCACTAGCTCAGTGTATCGCGTGGGGACGGTGAACACCGCGTCACCGAATGGCACTGAGTAAAACTGTAACATTTCTACGCGGCTAACATTCGATCACTGGATCAGCTATAAGTAAACAGAACAAAATACTAATGTAATAATCATGTCTGGGCGTGCTGTACAGGCGTGTAGACGATGGCTGCGTGGATCGTGACGACAAAAGTATATGTAGATAATATTATCTTTTCCATTTATATACTGAGATTTTTCGTTGTTTTTGGTGACAGGACATGCATTATTCTATTATAATGAAACTTCTATTATTACGAATAAATGAGTCGTCTAATTAGAACATAAGATAAACCTTGCATCATGCATCATGCCATCGAAGAATAAGTAACGCGCAGTAGAAAATATAATTAATTTCATTCATAGCATAAATCAATTAGTATGAATATATCAATTTGGAATAGAGGTAATAAAGACTTTTTAGTGATTAATATCACTTAGGTAATTCCTAACAAGTAACAAGTATTAGAAGAAGAGAGGAGATGAAATTGAACAATGTGAATATTCAAAAGGCTTTCAATATGTAATGTACATGTAGTGTCCGTATATGAGGTCGTTCTTGAACGCGCGTATACATACATGTGCTTTGTGCTTTACGCGCATCTGCTACGGGCGTAGATGCGCTACTACGCTCGTGTACGCGCCAGGCGCTACTGAGCCAGATACAAAACGAGTGCTCCGCGCGTAGCGTTTTGTTGAAGCCCGAATTACAACGCGTCTATAAACTTTTACCTATGCCAAAACGAGCTTCAAACGCGCCGAAAGGACGCTGGTCTGAAAGAGCTCTAAGCGTTTAAAACTTTCATTATTTATCTTTTAGTTTATTACTATACCATCACACCAGGTCCCATGCGGAGCAGGGCAAGAGCACCGAGGGCGAACAATAACTCTATAACATCAGTATTTGTATCTATAGTTTTTCCTCTACAATTTATACGTTTTGTGTGTTCAGTGCACAAGTTCTTGAATACTGACAATTACTCAACAGCAACGTCAAATACAAGTCGTGTACCAAAACATTACTTTATTAATCTGCAGCGTCTCATCATTTGCACACACCGTTAAATATTGAAACGCTCGTATGATACAATATTTTCTAACTTATACTCAAATTTCCTCGCATATCGATCTTCAATTTGGCACAGCACGCTGCTCGAGTACTGAGATAAGAAAACTTGGCATGCTAACATATTTTTCCATGCGCTGTAAGCATTGCGAAACCAACATTACAAATCATTTAAGTCTTCTTTTTCCAAACTAACAATAATATATTATGTATATTGATTAATTATCATAGAATGTAAAGACGTTGAATAAAACAACCTAATTTCACGCTGGTATCTCTTCGAAGGGGTAGACAGAGGAATACATACATTCCCACAATTTTCCAGATACGTTTACGTCTTATCATGGAATCGGGAGTGAGGTTATTGCCATGCATCGGGTATAGAACCAGACTCCGAGCTATTATTGGAAATTCAATATAAAGAACGCAATAGTAGCCGACTCGGGGACTGAACACAGGGACCTCTCGCTCACCAAAGAGGCTCCCCTGGTACCTCATTACTCTAATTCATTAAAAATGCAAGTTATATTGATTTCATTTCCGTACTACTTCTTATTGAAGAACTCAAAAAAAAAATCATTTTTCTCGAAATGAGTCTTCAGTCAGATATTAGGATAGTCAGATTGTTGCTATGGTAAAGAATATTTTATCTTACAGATTCGAAGTTAAAAATATGAAAAACATAAGAGTGTTATAAGAGATAAGTGTTATAAGACATTTCATTGTTTAAATAAATAGACAGTTTGGGACATAAATACATCGGACCCACGACCCCCCGCTCTTTAGTGAGATTCTGGCGGACGTATATAATTAACATAGTAATTTGATGCGCTCATTTTTAATATTTTAACAACATTTTCAAAAAGTGAAGTGATCATTATATAGTGAGTAGAGTAGCATATAAAAGAGAAATATGGATTCGACTGTATAGTGAGGAGATCGTTTTGGCTATTTTCCTTTATGTTATATAAGAAGCTGATGGTAATATATGTAGGTCACCACGAGTTTGCAGTACAGCATCGTACGACGTGCAGAAGTCAATTTTGCAGTCCAATTGGAAATAGCACTGGAGATCGATTTGTAAATCCATCATATACACACATCACATCATATATTTTACACACTAACGTGCCTTTTTAGGTCTGAGTCAAATCTACTTTCCTTTAAGTACGTATATTATCTTATATTATTCTGAGTGTGTGTGAAGTGATTAATGTAAAAGAAATACGACAGATATATGTAGATATTTGGCACTCGGTGCTCCCTGTTTATCCTATACGGGACCTGGCGGGGCGTAATATACACATAGATTTTCTTTCGTATTCTAATAGTAACGATGTACCCAGTAGCTTATATAAATTTCTTACAAATTAAAATGTCTTATTTGTTTGCGAAATTTCTTTTGAAATGATATGGAATTTGAGCTATTTCAAGGTTACAAAAAATTTAATAGAACCTTATAATTATTCTTTTGGGTATTTTTATATATTTAATTTTTTAGTTACAAAGACACGTATGAACGTAATAACATCGTAGAAAAATTTGCCAGTCATTTTGATGTGTAGTAAAAAGTACGAGTACTTGTCCATGTTTTCTTCTTTTTCATGTACATTAAGAAATAAAATTATACCTT
>DWEE01002523.1:0-11495 GCA_018245755.1 Parelbella macleannani
GTGTTAATGGCGTGTAATGTGTTAAGTGTGATAAGACTATTTTTTCGTAGTTCTGTGTCTACCCTAATGTAAATTCTATCCATAGATGTGTTCCATGGAAATAAAAATATATTCATATTTTATTTGTATGGATATTAGAAATATTGGGACCGTTAAATTGGATCCGCTAACTAAACTACCCTTTTCATTCAGTAAGGAAACTTGAGTACATTAGAGGAAGGTTAAAAGAGTTGATATTGATTATGTTGACAATAACATGACACTTACCACATACTCATACAAACATAATATGTTTAGGTACCTTCGAACCGGTAATCACACTTCTTACGAAGCAAAAATTGTTATTGGGGCAACCGCTTTACGAAAGAAACGTGTAACGGTAATACTTTCCCGAACGAAAGGTATGTTCCTACCTACCATCTACCTCATTTTACCACCTTTTACCATTTAAATACAATTTACCATTGTAACATGTCCATAAATGAAATTGAATTAGTAAAATGATGGATTATTTATTATCTTTGCAAATATTAATTAAATAATTTTTATTATCAGGGAAGACTTTTATTATTTAAGTTTATAATGGATCTTTTTAAACATGATTTAAAATTAACATTTGACATCATTTAATTATATAAATTGACATATTAGATAGACTACTCTATCGAATTAGACACCTGTAATGTAAATGTAGTTTAAATTATAATAATAAATAAAAAAGTTATTTAAACGCTACGTTTAAATAACATGGTCATTAAATGAGTAGAAATAATTATAATGACGCAAAGTTTTATTTATCATAGTTATCCTAGAGGTAATTTAAGTCCCATTTTGCACATTACAAGTTTTATAAATTGTGCTATTAAAACTAAAGCCATTGGGCATTAGTTTAGAAAGTCGTTTAATGGCATTTCTGCTTCCGTCCATATATGCATTTTATTTCATTACAACAGGAATTTAAAAATATACGATTAAGCAACGTCTATAATAAATAACGCGTCAAATATAATAATTTATGGGTTAATGAAATATGTAATTCCATTTAGGTATCGATTCGGTCCCAAGATAGTTGCAATTTTATCTGTGCAGCTATACATATACTTTTATTGCAATTAGAACCTTATGGCAGTGAAAATATGAGTTAAATATTTAAAAAAATCGAATGGCCGGCTGCATTTGAAACTGGTCGTCATATTCGTTTGCGAGTTCAACAAACCTTAAAAGACATTCGGAATTCTCAGTGCGTGGGTCGAGGCCGAAATAATAGGCCATGAACACACGTCCCTTGGGCCGACTACAATGGTCTATAAATATTGAAAAAAAAAAACGAGATAATCTATTGGCACCGCTTGATATTCTAACTATGAACTCAATTTGTATGCTCTCGCTGATCTAAACAGAAAATTGTATGGAGTGGTGACGCGCGAGTTTATGATATACGCTATGCAATTCCCATATTGACAAGTCAGTTGCCAACTGCCCATACTGAATACATATTAGGTACGATTTCATTCATGCAAATGAATTATTTATTGTCCGTTCGACCGCTGTTGCAGCGTTCGGTGACACTAATGTTGAAATATTTTTTTGTTTTGCCGTCATTAATGATCGGGTAAAACTGGGTACCAACAAATACACCTTTGTTACATACCTACATTTTTTGTAAAGAGGTGCGCGTCAGGATTTGAACCAAGAACCACAGGAGTAGGACACATATTTCTAAATGAGTATACTACCAGTGTTGCCATTTTTTGTGTACTCATACGGTAATGAATATTAATTTTTATAAATTTTTCTATTTTTTTATGGAGCGTCAAAGGCGGTAGTGAGAAATATGGCAACACTATTTTTAACTAAAAGGCGCGCCTAGCTAATCTATTGGAAAACTGCCGCTTGTCTTGTCAAAGTAAACGAGACCAATGACCATAGAATGTGTCATGTCTAAAATTGTAACAAACAATAAATCCTTGTAACACGAAGTTATCACTTAGAGGCAGATTTATATGTATATAGCCCCCATCTCGCTGCAATTGGCACGAGCTCATGATGAAGGAGCTGGAGTACATTCGAAACTAGTCGGGCCATCCCGAAAAACGTACGTGAGTTTAGCCGGTACATATATAATCACATAAAATATATCGATGAAGCATAATGACATATTTGTACATTTTGTTTTCAACTCTTTGATCGCTTTCCCATTGGACACAGATGTCCTCTCAGCGTGAGAGGGTCAAGGCCGTAGTCAGCCACGCTCGACAAGTGCGGGTTGGGAGACTTCACATTACTTTAAAAATATTACTTATTTGAGAACTCTTAAGTGAGAAAAGATGGAAGACCAGCGCTGGTTGTTCATGGACTCGTAATGTGTGCGGCCTGTAACTGTCTTATTTGTCGGTGCGGGTGACCAATGACATTGTAAATAAAATGTTTCCTTTCTTTCTCTAAGTGTTGATTACCTAACGCTGTTCATCTTCGCCTTTGGCAAGTGATACTTAAACTTAAAGCGCCCATTTCTATAAGGAAATGCGCGCCACGGATTTGAACCCAGGACGCACGGAGTGAGAAGCTGAATTCTAAACCTCTAGTCTATCACCCTATATGATATACGACGAATAACATGTTATGAGTAGGAGTTCACTTCTCTGCCTACCCCGCTGGGAAAATAATCATTACTGACACGCGCGAAACACGGCGGATCGTCGCGAAATGTAAGGGCTTTAGTTAAAATGAATTATCCGTACTGTGATAAAGTTTAAGTAAATTCCCGTAAAGCGCTGTGAAAATAAATGCCCGTTTACGAATAGGTCGACATGTGATGGTCTGTGCTTACGCCTTCTGCACTGAACCACAAGCGTTTGCTGTTGATAAACTATATTGTATTCAATTATGAACCTCGAGTTTATAAAAATAAGATCGTTGTTGAAGTTGGCGAGGTGTATGCGTTGTCGACGTGACTCCATCGGTTTTCCAATTTCGGCGGTGTCACAGGTAAGGGGCATCGTAAACATTTGGACGGCGAGCTCGGACCGGGTCTAGTTCTGCCACTACACGGCATTTGTCTAGTTTAGTGCCCTTGGGTTCGTTGGCCTGTTGTAATGATAGAACCTTGTAGTCCAAACGCATTTCTGTCACACATCTATATGTACATATGTGTGTGATTGTATGTTTATATCTGTTGGTATGTGTCTATGTATGTGTGCTACAAGTTTCTGTATATGTGTGATTTGGTATACGTTTCTTGTAAATTTAGTAATATTTCGCCGGATGCTATTTGTCGAGAGGTGACTGATTTACAAACATCCTATGTATGTTTGTACGTATATTTAAAACAATTTGCGTTATAAGCTCTGTATGTATGTACATATATATAATGAAAAATTTCCACACGTAATTCAATTATACAATTCAAACAAATGGAGGTTATTAGAGTCAATTAAAACTTTTATTTTGATTGGTCCCCGCATTTGGAAATATCAGTGCCCAGCCGTGAGATGTAAAAAAAGTTAATAATCTACATATAGAGATAAACAGCTAAAGCGTTCCTAAAATTTTGGAAGTTCCTGTTGCACAGGAAAACGAAAACACTTATCCCGACCAAATAGGTCAATTACTGGTTTATGGGACAGTCACAAGTCTTTGAAACCGGCTTGTGATCGCCATACACCGGGCACAGGTCTAGACTTCGCCACTACTAGAAAATCTAACTTAGAAAAATTCAATAGTACCCTACCCAGGAACCGAACCCAGTACTTACATCCCGATGAGCAGTCACGCTTGCAACCACTCCACCAACTAGGAAGTCAACAAGTAATATTTAACCTTTAAAAAGTATGTAAGTATATAACTTCGTAAAGAACTAGTTACGCGCCAGGATATGAACCGATTTATATAGAAATGCCATTGTACTCTACCATTATTATACTCGTATGATGCGTCAGATCCTTCACGGCGCAGAGTTTATTAGCGATTGAAACGAAAAAAGAATAACTGCCATCCACTTTTTTGAAAAGCCATTCTAAAATTAGATTCATCAAATGACATTGCCACAAAATGCCACAGCGTAAGCCGCGCGCGCTATGAGACACGTACGGTTCTAAGAAACTCTAGGGCCTGATGAGTTCCAAGAATGATGTCGGAATGAATGAAAAACGACCGCTCGATCTGCTGAAGTGCATGTACTGCGGTGATCATGTCATACTGTGTACTTTTGTGACGGGTCTGTTCTTTTTTGTTTTGAAATTTAAACAAAAAAGGTAATTTCACGCCTGTACTCCGCGAAAAAGTAGGCAGATAAGTGTAGTGGTACATACCCATATTTCACAAGTCACGTTTAAGTCCCATGAAATAGGTGGTGAGCCTATTGCCATACACCGGGCCCAATCCCAGACTCCTTGCTACTGTAACGCATGTCGAATGTAAAGTTATAAGAACCCAAGAACATTTTGTCCAACCTAGACATCGCAGTCAGGACCTGTTAATCGACGAGTACGTTTAGAATCAATACACTAACAGGACTGTAATAAAGAAAAATTTCATAGAAATTTAATTAACATCAAATTATAAAACAGGAAAACAAATAAATAGGCCTTTGTCCTGAAAAATCCGGACTAAATTCAATACATACTACTATAACTATAATCCAGAATAAAGCTCACATTTCTAAGTTAATAAACTGTATATTTTGTAACTTATTACATAATTAAGCTAAGTAAAGCCACATAATAGCAATTATCAGGTGTTTAAAAGGACTGAATATTATAGTATCTAATAAGACTCGGCTGAGGTGCCAATGATTATACTATTCACCCCATACGTAAAATGCATAGGCGCAGCGACAAAAATAGATTTAAAAAGTCAAGTTAAAAAATTACCCCACTGCTATCATTGGGTAAATGACATTAAGAAGATTACCACGAAGGTGCGAATAATGTAACCCATTAGGTTGCTATGGGCTATGATCATTTTATAAACGATGCAACAATATTTTTTACCATAAAAGTATTTTAAAAAAAGTAGCCGCCTTCGATGGTAGTTTACGTGCGATTTCCATAAAATTGATTTCTGCACAATGCCCTTTTGCTGATGTAAACGTGAGATTCAATACGCCATTTTGGGGTGCAAAATGTGTGTAGTTCGAAAGATGTACATACACGCGTGTAATGTATGTAAATGGAATTATTATTTTAATATCGAACACATTAAGCGGTGCATTTTGCGCCTTATAAGGCTCTGTTCACATAAAATATCGGGCGACATAAGGGTCCAACGTATTAAAGTTGATTCAATCAACTATTTAATGCCCTTATGGTAATATTGACAAGAAGTATCGAGCAAGCATAATGCTAGGTTGTCATCCGTGAAAATCAATTAATATTTCATGAAGTAGAGCTTTCAGTTACATTGATCTGGTAGTATTGCTTACGTAGAATACAAATTCTTCTTAAAATAAGTCGAAATTTTAACTTATATTCATGTTTATCTAATCAATAAGTTAAAATATCATGTTTTTGATTTTTGGTTTAATATGTAGATGATTCCTGTAGCAAAATAGGCTTATAATGACTCTGCAATACATGTAAATAAATAACATTTTAAAATGACTCTAGATATTTTTACTGTGTCGACTTGTTTTAGGTCACAATGAAACATAACTTTGAATTCAAATGCCTGCTACTAATGAAATAAACACAACGCAACCCTAAATCTTTCAGTGCAAATAACAAACTTTAAACCTCGCAATTAGTGTCACGCTATGTCACAGCAACAATAATTCAACATTAAAGTAAATTAAATTGAACAAACATTAAACAACTAATTGACAAACGAAACCTGTTCAAATAACCGTTTTTAATTAGCACGGGATTAGAGCAGCGCTGTAAGGTATTAGTCACGTTCCCTGACCGCGCTCCCGACTGCCTCTGACAGGGTCCTGTTATCAAACAGCTTGTTGCCCGTAAATACAATGTAGCGAGATGACCTTTGATAGCGATCAGCTTGATTGAAATACACCAGTGTCTAGAGCGAGGCTGTTCTATCGTTTCTCTTCTGTCCCTTGGAGCTGTGACAGGGTAAGAAATATAAAAGAAAAATTTATATTAACGGTATTATTATTAAAAATAAAATAAGATTTTTGTTTATTTTTATAGACGATAGAGATAATGCGTTTAATTGTTGAGTTCATGCTTAAAGTCTCTGTGCTGTGAATGACCAGATTCCTTCCATTAGGACAGCAATATAGGAAAAAATACTTATCATATGCGTGTATATGCGAATTGGTGTGTACTGGTTAAAGATTTGGTGTGTGTAAAGTATATATTTATTTGTAAGGTGACTGGCGTCAGGACGCTACCGTTATTTATTTAATATGACAGAGTTTAGAAGTGTTTGATAATTGAATTTATCACTATTTATTTATTATTATAAAAACTAAACTAACTGCGTCTTTGTTCTCTGTAAACATAAAATATATGTATATTCATTTACCTACTCTCTAAACCATATATTCTAATTTTTTCCGATTTCGTCCGCTTTGCATTGGAAATTCGACCGTTATCCGAAAATTCCTCCATCTTATTTCCGATAATAAAACATGGATACAACAAAATTGCATTAAAATCGATCCATATTTTTTTCTTCAATAACAGAAAATACTAATTAAACCCACCACCATTGCATAACATTTGCACCAATATTGAACTAACTTTGCACCATATTGAACTAACTTTGCACCATATTGAACTAACTTTACACCAATATACACCAACAGTGCACCAGCGTGGCAACTGTTAGACTAAAGCACTTGTTAGACCAGGCATTAAGCATTCGAATGTATTTTAAAAGTGAATTAACAAACTTGGGTCATCGAATTAAACATACAGTTTGCGAGTTTGTCCGTTAAAGAAACCGTCGTGTGTTTGACTGTAGTATATACACGCACTGTTAACACAAGCACACGAAATTTAACACCCGCGGGAAATGTGGACATTTTACTTGGTGCGTGGGCGCCTGTTTGACCAACAATAATAGAGTCCACGTCTCTATGTGCCATAGTAACACGACGTAGAGATGGAACGCCGGAAATAGAATGGACGAATAAGTCGATTATTCTCGAAATTGGTTTCCATGATCGAGAAAATACATTGGTGTTCTTCGATTGATTTGTATATTCTATTGTTTTATTATTTTTAAGTATTCCGCCATAGACTGTGACGCCAACAACAAAGTATTTAATAAGCATACCTAGGCGTCTATCATAACATAACATCACGCCTATAATTCCCAGAAGAAATAGACAGAGAAGTGTAGTACAGTTCCACTACTCTCCAGTTCCACGATGGATTATGAAGTGAGCTATAGCCATAGATATACACATTCCATCGCCATCATTATCAGCCCACTTCCGTCTATTGCTAGACATAGGCCAACAGCACCAAACTGAGCTCGATCTTCAGCTTTTCGCATCCAACTGCCAGCCACGTCACGTATATCGTCACTCCACCTAGTGAGAAGGCGTCCTACGCTACGTGTTTCAGTAAACATACATTTAATACATAATTGCAAGTATCGATTAATTCTAATCTCAAATTCGCCAATCCCTAAGAGACAGCCATCAGCTTGTTTGTGCAGTAGCGAGGTGGCACTGTACCCATTCGCGAGTTACGTTCTGTGTGTCTTCGCCTTTATCTACGCGTTTTAGTGTTGCTAATGGTACCATAGAACCACATACAACAGACATGCCACCGCTTTTTATATTTATATATAAGCAGATGTAACAATAGAACGATAGGATATATAGATAGATTTAGATGTAATAAGCGACATAATTATAAAATTAAATAGATAAGCTTTAGGCGTATAAATATAGACTGCAACCCTTCTTTGCCTTCAAACCGTTTTCCGGTTTGACGGTTTATGTATCTGTATGTTTTATATGTGCTCGCTGGAAACACAAAAATAAATATATAAAAATTTAATACGACAAATTTTCTTACACTCTTCAAATTGAATTTGAATTCCTCTACGAGCTATTGGCGTCTTGATCAAATCCTTTCCTCTAACTAAACTCAACTCTAAACATAAATAGTACGTGTCAACGAAAATAAATTTACATTTATTATTGTGGTTAAGTACTCAGAGTGACTATACGTCATTTCTATTTTATTATTAGGCCTACAAACAGAATTTATGGTCTCAGGATATAGTCGAAAGATATAGACATTTATTGGCAAAGATTTTCAGTGACCGACAGCTGTACTGGCAACATTCTCCACGATAATAAAATGTGATTTCGCAACGGCTACTCTTTAGATATTTAAGGAATTTTGTAGTATCAAAACTCTTAGACGAATAAGTTTTTCTGATAGCCTCAAATTTTCGAGACCCAATATTTAGACAGGCATTTGAGACTCTTATTTCTCGGCAGAAAGAGAGTTTCTTTTATAACCTGCTGGGACTAAGGTTTTCGAATACTTTTTGAGGCAAAGCTTCTAATTAAGTAAACTGATAACTCTATAAGTCATATAATATTATAATAGTCATAGAATAATAATGATTTCAAACTTTTTGAAGTGGTTTCTGAAACAGTGTTTTTGACATGTTACGCATTAGTCATAAATGAACGATATGATCAATACAAATGTGATTAAAATAATCAAACCTAAAACACCAAGAGTGCTATCAATAAAAATTATTTACACAAAAGTTTAAAACTAGGCAATTTATTTATTTATTTATATATTTATTTATCTGTATGCCCAGCTTGCGCTTCAGGCTTAAACATTTTCAATTCACGGATTAATTGTAAATACGTTGAAGCAATAAGTTCCAACAATGGGACGTAATTGAAAACTGTCCAGAAATTAAGCATTGCATTAATTGTTTATCCATAGAAAGCAAACAATCAACTCGTAAACAGCTGAGTATGACACTGTTCCTCAAACTTTTTGTGTGTAAATAGAAAAACTGTATTATTTGAATGTAAAATATTTCTATTAGCTGCTTCATTGGTAGAATGGTTTTAAGCAGGTTTGAAAGGTCCTGGGTTCGATTGCCGGTCCGGGTATTATTGGATTTTTATATTTTTTTAATTCTAGTAGTGCCTCGGTGTTTGAATTTGTGTCCCGTGCATGGCAGTAGCCTCAACACCACCACAGCGAAACGTAAATGTAATTAGTGAAACATGGGAGTATATGACACTCCTCTGTTCAACTCTTGCTACCTATCATCCGACCAACAGCGCAGTCTGTCGAGTAGTATACACACTGAAATATTACAAAATAATACGCACACGGAATGAACAGTCAACAAAAGTTTGAGGACCGCACGCTGGACAGTTTTATTTCTCTCGCTTAAGTCAACACACGGAATGTCTCAACACAATATGCTGTAAAACTCATTAGCTTTTTGGTTTCATTGTCTTAGCTTCCAGCTATTGATTTTTAAGCACACTGTGCACTATTTATGATCAGACTATGAACACAGAATAATAGACCCCAGAACCTGCAAATCCAAGGGGAACTGACAGTTCTTTTTTCTCGTCTTAAAATATATCAAAATGTTCTTGAGGTGGTTTTAATTAAAAACTTAATTTAAAAGTCTATTGGTTAGTAAGCTATCCAAAAGAAGATATACTAAGCTTTACAATGAGTGCGTGACAAAGATAGATCTACTTTATAATATGGTACATTCAAAGGGAGAATAATTACTGTATGGAACTAATGAATAAGGACAGTTCAAAATTTGCTACTCGGAATATTGATGGCTTTTTGTGAGTTTTTGTGGTATGGAAAACTGGTTATCCGTTGCTTAAACAGTTATATACAGTTCCTCAATACTGTTTAATCAACATATTCTCGGGTCCCATAATCTCATCTGATCATAGCCCAAAATGGAATGCACCCAGGATTTTGCATTCGCCTAGAATGTTCTAAAATGTCCTACGAATATTTTATTATAATGTACGTTAAAGCATGAAATTACCGTTACTAAGTACTTCAAATCTTTTATTATTATTTCTATTATATTGTTACGTCAGATTCCTTACGGCGTAGGCAGAGAGTATCGATTACCAAATATACCTGGCTTACGATCCTGATATGCCTCTTCTAGAATAATCACTTGGATTCTCTTCATTAAACCACGGCAGTTTTGGAGACTTCAACTTGTCCCATCAGTCAGTATTTTACCTATAACCTTTTTGCTACTTGGCTTTAAACTCGATCAAAAATGTAGAGTAACAATAATGTCCACAAGGACTAATTAAATGTTATTTATAACCACACAGCAAGCATCTGTTTAATTAAAATAAATGTAATATAAATAAAAAATAGTACGAACAATATTATCTGATATTGTGGTCACTGGTGCTGGGCATTCCTGGTTACTGGATGCCATTTTAATTAAAAATATACCACAAACGTTTTATGTTGGTTTTCGTTCAATATCTAATTATGTCAGTCAAGCATTTGTTACCACGATGATAAAAGCTTATTGATTATGGTCTGTCAGGCTTTTGGGAGAATGGCAGTTCAGTGTCATCAGACGGACCCATCGATTGAAGCTACTAGTTTTAGTATTAATCTTGGCCAGTTGTAGGTTAGGCAGACACCATAAGGCCGGTTTTATTTAAATTCTTTTGCGCATTTTTGTAATATTTGTTTTTTTAAATACATAGGTTTTTTTTATACTACTGTTTTCAATTATCTCTGTATTATAATATGCCATTACGCCGAGTCCTTTATTGAACAATAGGGTTAAGCAGAGAGTATCAAGTACTTATATCTAGTTTTAATTAGGTTTTTTTGTGCATTTTTGTAATATTTACATATTGATTAAAAAGTATATCGTTTTTTTTCTACACTATTGTTAGATTCGTTTATAACATTACTCCGTATCAATACCGTGGTATTAGGGGTAAGCAGAGAGTATCGAGTACTTAATACCGGTTTTTTGTATCTATCAATAATATCAGCGTTGCCTAAATACGCAAATAATAATCTTGAAACTCACACCAATGAAAGGCAACATCGCGACAAATGTCAGCGTCCGAAAAGCCTTCGTTTGGTATAAAGCGAACACGTTGTAGTTAGTTGTTAATGCGTTTATTAAAAATGCATGTGGCGAAATGGCCGCGTTGCACGGTGTCAAAAACGCCCGCGGCGACGACCCGCACCTGTTGGGATGGGCGCGGGGCGTGCGACACACGAGCGTACCGGACACATAACGCTTTTAAACAAGAATTTATAACGCGATTGGCGCTATAATAAATCGCTGCAAGCAGTCAAAAAGTAGTCGATTAGCTGATGTGTTTGATTTTTTATTTTTATTTTTTTTATGGTTTTTACGTATTGAAAAGCTGTAGTTTCATTTTGCATTTTAACAAAAAGGATAATAGTTTTGTTACAAGATATTAAATGTACTTTAATATTGTAACAATACAAAATGGGACAAAGTCCTGATAGATTATTAATGTCGCACTTTTATAACTTTTAGGAAAG
>DWEE01002524.1:0-11494 GCA_018245755.1 Parelbella macleannani
ACTGGGCTTAAGGAGATCGTGATATTGGGATTGCTAAGGGGATCTTTATGTATAGCAGAAAAAAGGTTGTGAAAGAACAAAACTCAAGCATTTATTGTCAAGTTCTTGGACACTCATCACTATGATTAGAACGTTAAGCGAGCGCAAGTCCTCTACAAGGGTAACTTGTTTAAAAGACTGTTGTGCTAAGCTTGTGTCTAGAGACACTGAAAAAACCGCATAATGTCCCTTGATTTGGTTTTCCGAGATGTGAATGGCATGCACGAGAAGGTCGCCAGTGGATTGGTTTACATGAAAACTAAATTGACGATTAATGAGAGGATCATTTTTTTTAAACACTCGCGGGGTTACTTTGCAGATAACGACGATAATTCCAATCTATCAGTATGCAGTGCGGCTTGCACGACAGCTTTTCTTGGGTATTGCTTGCACATTGAATAGATTCCGCGTCTTTGGAATTTTTTATATTTTCGGGGAGACGCGATACAAATGTCTTAATACTGGAGAAAATTTAAGGTCATAGATACCCAACACGATAGTGGGAATTCCATCAGAGCTGCTAAATATATTCGTGTCCAGAGACCGGATCACTCTTTGTAACTCTTTTGGTAATATTGTTAAAAGGAGATTTACAAAATAATTGCTGCAAGAATCCAATACGACCCTAAGCCTGCGATAGTCGCTGCAACGTTTAGTTATCCTGTACATTTATCTATGTATTTACATGTCAGTTCTGTTGGATAATTTTATTTTATAAAACAACGATTACTCATTACATTTTTATTATAACAATCAACCTACATTATATCATTAACTAAGGCTATCTTTTTAAATGTTCCTTTACAATCCTACATACATATAGCTATCGCGTAAAGAAGCTGGCAGCAAACGATGAAAGCTTTGATTGCTCTTTCAAACAAATTCACCGTCTTTCATATAAATGTTCTTTGACATAGGAACAGGAAGGCAATGAATAACATGCAAATGGGGGCCCTAATGAAAACCGCCGAACGGAGCGAGCCAGCCTCCCGCGTCCTGCCGACATCATGAGGCGCCGTATTAATTCGCTGAATAGAAATGAACGTTTGTCTACAAGAAACTTTGTTATTGCTCCGCGGCGCACAATACCAATGCTAGGGTTCTGGGTAACTCTCATATCTTAAAACGGTGGTGTAGTTTTTGGGCATATAATTACAATGATGCTACAAATACATTTTCGTCAATTAGAAAACACAAAAAAGTTAATTGTGCAGTCCCAATATAAAATTCATAGACACGATAACAACTGAAAAATACCGAGTCACTGCTGATCAAAATAGCCAACTGAAGCATCGAAATTCTGTTTCTTTTCGAACTACGCTCCGATATCACTCGTTTAGTACCTGTTTTTGTCATTCCATTTGAACGTTGAAGGCTGACAAACTACGCAACCGGATATTTTAAATTGTAACGCATATGACTTCTGCAGATGGAATATTTAGTCTAAGATTATATTAGATTAGAAGATGTCAATCGGCTGAGTAATACTTACAGCACACAATAAGTGCCCTTCTACCATTTACATAAACGTCATATGTACGAGAGTCTAAATGAGAAGATGTCAGATAGATGATGATCGAGGCCATGTGGTAAGCTTGCTAATTTTCCTAAGGCATAAATATTGACCTAGTGCAACATCTGTCCCTACAGCGCCTAAACTATTTATACCTAATGCAATAGAATTTAGCATTAACGGTAATGCGTTTCGTAATATTTGTAGTTGAAAAAAATTTTAAACGAAATATGAAACGTGAAGAATCCGAATAATAAATGAATTCAGACTGATGACCACAACGTGCGCTGCTGTAGTCGTAATGCAACGCGCGATCCTCAACGTAAAAAAATATTCATATGTTTATTTGTTTTCAAAAGATCCAGCGAAAAAAAAGACATTGTTATTTGTTAGGGGTTACTTAATTTTTTTTTATTAATTAAGCATAGAACTCGTACGGCGCTGGACACTTCAATAATGGATTTTAAAAATGGGAAGCTAGTAGGTATACAGAAACAAATGCAATCTTATAAGTTTGAAACGCGTTTTAATAATTTTACACGATTTAAAGGAATACGTTCAATAATAACAATTATAATTAATATTATATCTACCTACATCAGTACAGAAAGACATGGAATAAATTAACATGCAAATTGCAAACGGCAATCGCTAATGAAAACAGCGCATTGAAACGTCAGCCCGCGTCTCTCGGAAATTATAAAGCCTCATATTAATTTTCCGAATACAAATGTGTACCTACTTATTTCCTTAAAGTGTTATTTCTATTACCGAGTTTTAGTTACGTTATTAAGTTTAATATTTACATAATCAGATATTTTGTTCGCATATTACATGTTCGATATCACGCATGTATGTCGGCATACTAACCAATTTCCCAACGAAATGATCAAAATGTGTGACAGCGACATGTCACCAAAAGTTTTCATTGAACCCCAAAATGAAATAGCAGATAAATCGCAGTGATAGGCGCAATGTTTCGGACAAACCTCTTGGGGTTTTATACCAAATATCTTCGTAATAATATGGCGCTCGCAAACGGTTACTTTATCTGGCTATGGACGATAACTGACAGTAGCAGACCATAGACAAAAGACGCCCGCCGCACTTCCATAATTTACTTACTTTTCCTTTTGAATTTGTTTTTAACATTTCCCTTTTTTGAGAGCCGTTATCGTGCGCGTTTTGCGTCTGCTTCGTGTTTTTCATTTTATTTAGAATCTGTTTTTCTGTGAACTGCTATCTCATATTTTTACTTTTAAAATTCCAAAATATTATGAGGACAAAATGAGTTACCAAATGAAGTTGTTAATGGTGTAATGATGAAGAGTGAGAAAAAAAGAAAATATATTTGTACTCGAGATTTATTTTATTAATGTAACACGGCGATAATATGAGGGACCTAAATAAAATGTAAAATGATTTTAATATAGGAACAAATATTGATTTTAATTAAATATTTAGTGATGCCCCCAAACCTCGGTTTGTACAGCTCGGAGGACAATAATTGCCTCAAATTAACAAGTCAATCGAGAACAATGCACCACGTGAGGCTTCCTGAAGGCACGCAGGCGTCGGTTAACAAAGAAAAATAAACCGCTTCGTTACCACATTCTATTGTGCTGTAGGTGTGACTTATATCGGCTTCTTGGCCTAGAAAGATGTAAAATTGCAAGCAGTAATCAGGGGCCGAGAAATAGATGGAGCCAGCTTTTGTTTCACAACGGGAGCAATTTCTTTCCTCGATGTTTTAAACTCGCCACTTTTCAAGCGTGCGTAAATTTTCTCTTCGCCAATTACTTTGTTTCTGACTAGATTGGTTGCTTTGTGGTTCCTAATCCGTTTTTTTTGCATCGATTGTTTCCACACTGTTTCGTGGGGATTGGATTACTGATATTTCGAAAATATATGTACATACACAGTTATTATACATCTTTAACATCTTTTGGAACTAAATGTACTATAGATTTAGATTACAACAGGAAAATTCATTCCTAAGGTACATATATAAAAGTCTCTACACGACTAGTAGTAAGGACTAAAGTAAACACCCAAGCTCACATGACACTACAGTTGAACCTATTCCTAATGATCAAATAAAACGATTTCCAAAGAGCGGCTAGAAGTGAACCCGCAAAAGGCCGCTCGCCTGCTATAATTAATTAGCCGAACTTCAATAGCGGCGGCAACAAAAGACGATTGTTTGCCTTCCGCCCTGTTGAATCGGCCTTACAATCCGGATAATCTTCTTCTTTGTATCTGTTATGAAAGAAATAAAGTTTTTATTCTTTTCAGGTTCGGCGTTGCGTGGTCTTCAGATACGTCATATCCGTGTGATGTAGACGCCAAAACGCCTTATTAATTCTCCCGTCCATTTGCCATGGATGGACGGTCAGCATAAAGATAGCTTACGCTTATAAAAACAGTTCGCACACAATTCACTAGCTGTTTGCACATTTTCTAAGTATTGCACACTAATAAATTAGATAGCTGACGTCAAAAGGAAACAAGTTCTCAATTCGGCTGTATTTATTTTATGCCTGTTACCTCAGAAGTCTGTCATTTACGATTCGGTCGAGAAAATTCTTCTTTTTATTTGAAAGGGTATATTCACGATGTCGACGAAGTATTATTGAGTTTTTCTTACTTGAAATTCCTAGTAATAGTAAGAAGTCTGAATGTATGTGCGGTGTACGGCAGTAGCTCACCGCTCAGTCCATAGGTCACAAAGAGGTGGTTAACAGTTGCAGTCCGCCGCATTGCTCTCGTGCCGGTGCAATATGAATAAGAGTGATCACTGGAACGGTGACAGCCGCATCATTGCTGTCCACCGTGCTTATTACAAAGAGAACAATCGACGTCAATGAACATCTATTTACAGTTTTCAAATGATCAGCTGGTCACGACTAGCCGACAGTGGCTTGTGGTGTATTCCAACCATACTTATCGATTAAGCGTACCTGTGAGTCCTGTCATAGAAATCGCATTACGAGATATCACACCCCCTCGCTCTAAGGCTCCGTTCAAACAATCGCGACATACAGGAGATGAGCGATATATTTATTTCTGGAGAGAACTAAATGCCTTACAAAGGAATTTTATAATGAATTTTAAGGTTTTCGTGCTTAGCATAGATAAAAAATTACATTATCGTTTGTAATTATTGATCTCCTTGTTAATGTAATATGTCGTCCATTGTGGTGCTGGTTGGACTACGCGTATACATGTCTCTGCGGCTGTACGACACCGCTCTCGTGTGTTGCCGGGCACAGACGTACGGAGCCGTGGCGCCGGTGCCTGTTCGACAGAGAGTTGGCTTAACATTAACAAGTGAGTTCAAATACAAGAAGGTATTTATAAATAATTAAATAAACATTTTGCAATATCATCCGACTAACTGTCCTCATAAAAGGGGTTTTTTAAAAGTTAACAATTAGTAAAAGGACAAACTTTCAATTATTATGACAATAGCCTGTTCGGGAATACTTCTTGCATTTCCGCGATGCGCACTCGTAGTTTTTTCGTTTATTTGAAGAGAGCGTATGAGCTAAAAAGGCTGGCTGCAGATAACGGGGCGGTACAATGGCCACCCGCGGCCCCCTCAATATGAATCCTCATTGTGTACTTAATTACACCGGGTGTCTTTGAGATATGGCCGGTACATTTAGCCACAAAGCCTGTCACACACAAATAACATTATATCACGGGGCCGAAGTTTTTGCGTCTCCTAGACGACTGTACCTATGTATGATTGAATAATATTATTCACAACGTGTCGGTGCCCATATTGCGGCTGTCATGGGCCTGTGGTGAATGTGGCGAATTTAAACGACGCCGATGTAAAATACTATATAACATTAGAGCGTCTTTTAATCCCCCGAATTGTTATGTAATGTTCAAATTATCTCATAAGTTCTTATAATAAGTTAATGTACATATAATACTTAATGACAATGATGCTTTTACGCTCCATTGCAGGAACATGTGTTTTTAAAATATAGGTACCGATACATATTTTTTGTAATAAAAACATGTTTTCCATTTATTTGACTGTAGCGTTTCGTTTATTTAATTTTGTTAAAAGTACAAATTACGAGTGAGCCATGCACGTGGCATTACAGCACGAGCGTGTAGGGAAAAAATCGAGAAGTGAAAAAATTGCGAGCAAGAGAAATAAAAATAAAAGGCTAGCGATAACAATAATTTTAAATTAGATCAATTTAGGACGATAACGGCCCCAGTTATTATTTCCATAGCGCCGATAAACCTTGTAAATGGTTTTCCAAACGCCCGGGCGCGCGGCGAGCCTTTTTATTAGGGTATTTGTCAAGATATTCTACGGCTAAAGGGACTATTATCGAACATTTTACGTTTGGATACCATATGCTTTCTGTTTACTCCGAGTAGATAATGCGTTTAGGAATAACTACATATTAACCTTCGTCGTACTTGACTCACAACACGGCTTGCGCGCTCGCCGGCGGCGCTGAAACCTCTCCTTGCGTACTATTACATTGGCCTACTGTCTCATATCTGCTGCACTTGTCGCTAGGATTTAGCTCTTTCCCAGTCCTTTTGCTACCTTCATTATTTATTGATCGATTATCTATCGATCTTCATAATTCACTGATTGGTCCTGGGTTTGATTCACGGGTTGTGTAAGTACTATTAGATTTTCTAACTTACATTGTCTAGACAGTAGTGGCTCCGAGTTTGGATCTATGTCCGATTTATAGCAATAGCCTCACCGCCAATTCCAACGTAACGATTTAAAAGGAGGAGTGTAGTACACTACTCTGACTACCTACCTCTTCGGGGACTACAGGCAAGGTTACGTTTTATGTTCCTTTTCTTCCCTGTTCATACATGCACACCGGTTCCGAAAACTTTATGCCAGTATTTATTTGATCAAGATATGTGGCCCTCGGCCTCTCTTGGCACCTGTGTCTATCAAGAATCCCATTATAATCGTTTTTTTAACAGTGGAGTAAATAAACATTAGGAAACTAACGCATCTCATTATTGTTCAAAATGTTCTCTGACCCATTTATAGTCTACCGTTCCTCCCGCGATCATCTCGCTCAACTGTGCTTTTAAGGCCTACGGTTTTGAGAGAAAATCTTGCGCCAACAATGGAATCACAAAATGAGAAATTTCCGCACTCTATAAGAGCATTAAAAAACTATTAAGCAGAAATTACGAGTAATTTAAATTGATATTAAAGCCTCGCGAACTGATAGCAGACAGATAAGAGCTGTTGTTTACTGACCGGCAGCGCGCGGGCGAGATTGTCGCGGGCTCGATGCGAACCAAATATAAAATTTAATTTTTTCAGTCGCCACGTAATAGGCTAATTTTGTACAAAATATTTTCATATATGAGTTTTCCTTTAAATAGGACATTTCACAATGCTTTCAACCTTGCGAAAACGTGTGTCAGAAATGACGATGAGGTGAAGAGACTGAGCCATGGACCATACACCTTATATTATATTTTCAGGGTATATAAAATAAGTAGTGGAATTTCAATAACTTATAGCATTATCCTGGAAACAGGATACGCGTTAATACAATCAGGCTTGAGGTGTGTGAAACTATAGATAAACCGATGTGAAAGCTTATTTCGATTGCACACCCGAAAATTATGGCACCAATTTATTATGGCATTAGTGTTCGACTTCAATGTCGAGTAACGTAGCCCAGACTTGGCACCAGGTCCTGCAAGCACATCTTAATAGAAAATGATTTCAGAGCTTGAAAAAAAGGCCATAGACAAGTTCGACCTCAGACAAATGTAACTAAGGGACTGAAATCATTATTTTCATACATTTAGTAGCGTTAAGCTTAAATGAAGTACATTGATACACTGTTGTCTCGCTTTGACACTTGAGAACACTTGTAGTACACTGCTATGTGTGCATATTGTCCTAGAGTCTTTCATTTAGAATAACAAAATATCACATATATAACTGTCCCAAAATTTTTGTATGTACCGTGTTGTGTGCAAAAAGGTATTATTATATATAGAAATGTAATGTTTCTCTGTAAGTGAATATTGTATTCTTTTGAGAAATAAAATTCTTAAACCATAACCATAAACGATATACAATAAAACAATATATATAAATATAATATAACAAAACACCGACTTCATAATAATGTGTCGGTAGCCTTCCCCACCCGCTACCTTTCTTGCCGCTCAATTGTTCGATAGTAATACGTAATTTCTAGATTCGTAACGATATTAAAGGAATACGATACATCAATGTAGTCGTCAGCCGCTAGTCGCGGTGCTGCTGATATAAAAGATTTCATTGTCACGGGGCAGTTAACTGTTCGCTATTGTTCTGTCGTCCGTAGAAAGCTGAGCGATTTTTGCAAAATCATTGAAATATTTCATAGTTATCGATTTTGTCGGTGACAATTATAAAAAAGTTTCATTACACAAGAACATACGTATTATTGTTACATTTATATTAGGTATATAAATATTTTAAAAAGCTTAGTGAACTATCTTCCGAAATTAATACCTGGAAATGTTAGTGGCGGTGAAACATGCGCTCGGTCATCGGGCGCCGGGTCGAGGGCGAAACCAATTTCCGGCGCGGGCGGTAGGAAGTGGCGCCGGTAGATACGATACCGCGCTGGCTGCCTCTGTCCGCTGAGCCACACGCAGACATACGCTTACTCTTCATACAGTCATACTAGGCCCTCATTTGTTTCGATTTCATATTATTACTAATAAGCTAACAAAGTGGTTACGTTAGTATTACGTAGATGAGGTAACGTTATAAATGCTCGTAAGGGGCCGCTTCTGTTCTAATGCAAACTTGATCAGAGCAGCCTAGCTCGGCTAGCTGACGTGGGAAGCAGGAAATTGCTAACATTCTGCTCTCAGTTCACAGGACTTGTAACACAGAGCTTGCGTACGAAGTACGCCGCTGTGCGCACGAACAAATTAACAGATCACACGTTAACAAATCAAAATTGTTAAGTGATCCGGCTAGAAACACAGCGCCCTGTTGATCGCTCTATAACAAGTCTTCTCAGAACTGGATAGTGACGAGCTTGAACAGGTTTTGTATTTTGGTATTGTGCGCAGGAAAGTTGATTAAACTCCTATTTTATATAGAACGCAACGTCACATCATGCTTGTAATCTCCGAACGGATAAGCAGAGGAGTGTAGTAGGTCGATTGGATGCAAGCGCGACTGCCGATCGGGAGGTCCTGGGTTCAAATTGGAGTTTGGAAATGTGCTCGGTGTATGGCAATAGGCTCCCCACCTATTCCATGGGACATCAACTGGTGAAACATAGGAGTGTACTACACTCCTCTGCCTACCCCTTCGGGGATTATTGGATTATAGTTACGTTTGTTACGTAAATAATACACATTTAATTACATTTCAAAAACTTCATTTATAAATCATATGTTATTTTAAGGTGCATACGTACAAAGCAAGAATTTTTAAGTCAAATTTGCAGGTAGGCTGTGTACAGATACTGGTATACTGAGCTTTTCTTAACAAACTTTTCATCAGAACTACGGTTATTCGTCGTCAACAGTCTGTAGAGCTTAAAACAAATCCACTCCCGTCTAATTCCCCCAGTAGGCGGTGAGTAATACGAATGTTCCGTCATATATTAGCGTAAAGGAAAGCGATTCGTTGCTACATTACAGGGTCTAAATATAAGCATTAATGAAGTAGATGTCGGTGGGATCAAGTGGGAGCAATTTCCGGAGGCGGCGGGAAGTGGCCGCGCGCTCAGTGGACGGTACAGGTCGGGCGCGCTGCCCCGTGTGCCCGGCGCACCTCCTGGCGGTCAGTAGAGCAGTGTGGCTGTATTAGTATAGTGGAACTTACGAATCATGCGTATATTCATAACGTTTAAGCAGACTTCAGAGTCGACCGTGGCGTCATGTGTTCTTGTACCTTACATTTATATAAACATTGAGTCCGAGAAGAACTGAATGTGAGGCTGAAAACTATTGAGGCAGGTCACTATTGCTCTTGCTGACCATGATGATGATGATGATGATGATGATGATGATGATGATGATGATTATGATGATTATGATGATGATGATGATGATGATGACCATTTTTCAATAATCGTATTGTCTTCTTATATCACTTGTACTCCCTGCCATCTCTTCGAGTCGGGGCTGAGAAAGAATATGTCCCTCAACAATGGTGAGATACGAAGGTGTCGGCGATTAAGCCCGGCGCTGACAGCTGGCTAAATGCCCTGGCCCTGGCCTGGGAGGGCACTAGGTTCTCAGATCAGTGATCGGCCGCGCACTGACGAAATTCAAAGACACAGCAAAAACTTTCCCAGTAGCCTTTGGTTGGATTGTCGATTTCAGAGGCGGGGTAACTCGAATTCAACGAGGTTCCAACCATAGCGTCACACTTGGTCTTAACATGTTTATCATTAAGGCATTAGAATACCGGTGCCTTTGTCCGCCAGGGCGAATTTACCCAAAGAGATACTTTTAGTAGTAGGTATATAGCTGTATTTCTGGTTAATAAAACCTATTCCACTGTCCAATTTTTTATTAAAATTCTACATCGCAACAGTAAAATACACTCTTGAGTTATCGTTTTGTGTTTCTTTCAAAATCCTAAACATTGTGTAACCACTAGAACATGAACACGTATATCGGATGACACGCAGTACCGATTATATTACCCCGTGAGCATGAGATATTACGCAGTGTGGATTTCAATCCAGCTGTTTACAAGGCGTGTGTGGAGAGCAAACCGGACGTCTACGGGGGACAGGCGAGCTGGCAGTAAGCCTGCTTCGGATTTGTAAATTTATATATCAATAATTGACCTATTTGTCATTCCACTGTTGGAATATGGGTCTATTCTCATATTGAGAGGGTTAAGACCATAATCTGCCACGCTGGCCAAGTGCGGGTTGGCAAACTTCACACACATCAGATTGTTTTTTTTATAAATTCTAAGGTGTACAGGTTTCCTCACGATGTTTTCCTTCACCGTTAACAAGTGACGTTGAAACTTAAAAAGCACTTTTGTATAGAGGTGCGCCATGGATTTGAACCCAGCACCCCCGGAGCGAGAGGCTGAATTCTTAACCACTATCACTATCACTGCCTATATCAGACTTTCCTCAAATGTTATATAGTTTTTTTTCTTTACAATTCTCCGTATTTATTGAGGCAAAGTAACCTTTTTATTATTACGTATTGAGAAATTATATTTAGAAAGACATTTTCTAAATGTATCGCATGGAATAAATTCAGGGACAAATTGAGTAGCAGAATTTGTCTGCTAAAAGTATATTCAGAATAAATCCTCGAAGACGAGCGTTCCTCTGAATTAATAAGCAGACGCTAAATTTAAATTTAATGAAACAAGTTTCTAGAGTGGGAATTATACTACTGTTCGGGCCGCGGCCGCGTTCTGCCGACAACCTGCGTTGCGAGTGGCTGTGTGAAAAATTCACTAATACAGGACTCTTCTAAATTATGCCTAAATTAGTTCAATTCTGGTTTTATCTATTGTTTAGTATAATTATTATATTCTTACTGATTAGTTTAATCTATTGATAATTATTTAAACCTTACAATAATAACATAAAATCACGCTTATATTTTCCCGAAGGGGTAGGCGTAGGAGGTAATATTCCCACTTTTCACCAGCTATGTCATACATCTTTCTAAAAGTGGGTGAGTCTACTGCCATACACCGGGCCATAGTCCACTGAGGAGGTACCACTGAAAAGTTCAGGTAGAAAACCCAACAATACTTTGTCCTCTTTGTTTCGAATGAATGTGCAAGAGGTCCCAAGATATTTATTATTACACGCTTTATATTAGCTTGGGTTGTATGTATGTATGCATGTAACGGAATCTTTGAGCTCAATTTTCACCAAATTCCAGGAGTCAGATTAATTTGGAACTTTGCATTTC
>DWEE01002525.1:0-11493 GCA_018245755.1 Parelbella macleannani
ATGCACCGACATTACTAACTGCACCACTGATTAATCACTCAATTAATCGATCGAATCTATACATATGTACATATAATAAAACTGTAACTGATCGCTGTCGGTACATGGCAAATACATTTAAAAATTCATAACGGGATGCCTTTGTATTCGCAAGAGTACCCAAAACAATGTTTTTTCATTTTGGCTGTTCGTCTGTATGTCTGTATGTTTGTGCACGTTAATTTCAGAAACGGTTTATCCGATTTGAATGCAGTTTGCAGAATCATATTGCGATGGGCTTCACTTCCGCTTCATCCCCTATTTTAACCCCTTTAGTCCCTTTTTTTCGCGAAACAAGGTAGTCTACATCCTTTGCCGGGATTCAAACTATCTCTGTACTAAATTTCATCTAAATCGGTTGAGCGGTTTAAGCGTGAAGAGGTGACAGACAGAGATTGTTTAGCGTTTATAAAATTAGTATCCCGTATCTCCGCGTACACCGTAAGGGTCTGACGTGACAATATAATGTAATAATAATAACATTGTCAAGTGTAGTTACACAGGAACCTTACGGGTTGTCTTGTAATGTAACGTTAAGAAAATGATCATTAGTAGCGAGTCGATATCAATCTTATTCCCGCTATTAATTACCAACGGTCGACACGGCCAGGTACGCCGACATTACACTAATTGGATCGCTGCGCTGTTCATTGCCATCGATCGGCAATTAGTCTTACATTCAACAAAATATTACTAATAATAATTAAAAATATATCCATTCGCTTACACAGACAGATATAATAAGAAAATGATTCACAATAACGGGCAGAATGAGCCCTTGGGTATTAGAGTTTAATTGTTTCTATAAAAGCACAAAATAGAGTTCCGAGACGGGTGTTCATGGCTCGTAGTCTCTTTTTTGTGAACCAAGTGAACTAATTGTAATTTTGATATTATGCATATATTTATAGTTATTTTAAGCACAACTTGAGATAGTTGCAACGTGTGCAGCTTACAATTCATTCGTTCATTCATTCATCATCAGCTTACTCCCGTCCACCGCCGGACATAGGCCTCTCCAATGGCACGCCACTGAGCTCGAACTTCAGCTCGGCGCATCCAACCACTGTCAGCCACATTGCGTATATCGTCCCTCCACCTAGCTGGGGGGCGTCCTACGCTACGCTTGCCAAGCTTACAATATTACTCAATATTGGGGATTTCGTGACGGTAGTGTAGTGCAGTTTCAAATTTATATCCGTGTTTAGTCTGATGATGTTTACAAAGATGAAACCTATCATAGTTTAGCTGATAGCGTGGCTTCACTAATCGTTTTTACACCTCGAACGTCGCCCCGACCCCCACATCCTAGAAAGCTTGCCGATATGAACAAAGCTTTAAACACCCAATGAAATAAACTCCGAGTTTCCCCCAGAACAGTTATGAAGTCGTTAATGGAATATGAAAGTATTTTGTTATTAACGCAAAACACACAAAACGGTACCGTGCGCACGAGCCGCTCCGATACGATCTCACGTAAACAGTCCGCTTCCGACGTTGCTAGTAAATAGTTGATTAACACGCTTTCTTTACACTGTTTTCTTTGTCATACTTTTTTACACTTATGTATAAAATGTTTTATCATACCTATTGACATAAAATATTGTAAAGAATGTGGATAAAGCACATCAGGTATACAAAGATATTTGGCATTTTGTGCATTCCACCTACCCTGTCCGGAATCTTGCATAAGAATAATAATAATAAAAATGTCTCACTTAGCATTTCCGTTTGTAGAATGAGCAGACGAAAGATTTCCTATGATGGGTTATAGATACGATTATACGCCAAATGGAGTGGCGCCGATTAGGGGAAGCCAATGTCCAGCAGTGGACATCAACAGGCTGACGATGATGATGATGATGATAATACTTGAAAGGGCGAAACAAATGATCAGTCAGCTCGTCTGCAGGAGGACCAGAGATACACATATGTGCTGCGAACAAGCGTTACTTCCATTACTGTGTTTTATGTTAAAATTTATGACAGATATATGTGTAACTTAAGAAATTGGAGAATACCGATCGATATGACTAATGCACTAACACAATATGACCAATATCGAGAACTTCGAGATAATTTCGTAAGCGCCAACAATCAGTTGCAATATAATATGTATAGGAAACTTCTTCCGCGCGCTCTGATATTGCAACCTTTTATCCTCGAATTATAATCAAAGTCCTTAACATTGACCGCGGTTTCCGTAACCGTCATCTCTTCTGTGGGTGAATATCTCCACCTTTTTTGTACGACGCTTTCTTTTTGCATTCGTCCATACTATTAACATCAAAATGTTTGGAGAGAGGACAGATAGCTCCCAATGGGGGTCTCCTCGGTATCTACTTCAAAATAATAAGGTCATTATTGACTAACTAGCGTCGAAGCCTCCGATAAAATCACAGTATTAGTGAGGCTCAGAATATTATGTTTGTACTATTTATTTACGTAGGTATGAATACAAAAAATGTACATGTACGGTTTTCATGGAAAGGGATATGTGGCACTGGATGCCCCTAGCTTACCCCGTATGGGAGCTACGAGTAGCGTGATTAAATTGTACGACATAATAACAATAAATATTGTCGTTCTCATTATTTTTGTAATAATTATTATTACGATAATTACTAAATAATAGTCATTACCATTATTTAGTAATAATTATAATGGTAGTTTTTGTTGTGATAATTCTCATTATTACATTGATTAAATTTACTCCAAGAAAAAGTTATTAAAAAATTCAAAAAGCAAACCGAATAAGCACGAAACCGTTTTCAAGCTGTTAGCCATTGTGTTACTAGTGAGCTGCGCTATTAGTCACCGTGTTATTAGTCAAATGTGTTATAACTCGGTCGTTTTACACGATGCTATCTCGCGGTACAAACGGTATCGCTTTAGTCGTTAATTTATCATGCACAACGTAATGGGGTTCGACCGTTTGTTTCATGGTCTGGACAACGGGTTATTGTGTGTGGAAAGGATGGGTGACACCAAGTGCGTGATGGCATTATAACCATCTATTGTTTGTTACGGAAAGATGGGAAATTTCTATACAATATTAGTTACGTGCGAATGGAGGGAGCTTTGTAAGAAACAATTTATATATGTTTTATTTGTTTCTAGTCCTTTTTAAGAATGTCCCGTGGACAGGGAATGCGAGGTGCTGTAATTCTACTTTATATAGAGCAGGAGTAAAGAAAGATTAAGCTTTAATAATACGTAAAAAGAAAAAAACTCTAATGTGTGTGAAGTCGGCCAACCCGCACTTGGCCAGCGTGGCAGACTGTGGCCTTAACCCTCTCAATATGAGGGAGACCCATATTCCAACAGTCGAATGATAAATGATAATGATAAAAAAGATTAACAAATAAAATGGAAGTAGTCATTGAATAATTTTATACAGCCATGTCAGAGACAGAAGTCTGTGGTCAGAGGGAAGTTTTATAGAGGTCGTTCACATGATAACCGTAATAAAGTTAAAGCGTTTAAAAGAAATTTGACCGTCGCTGGACCACCACCGGGGAAGGCCGTTCAGGGCGCGTTTTTACAGCGGTATAGTAATCCGTTTCGGGAGTACTATCGGACTCGTACAGACGTACATTAAGAGAAACTCACTTTGGTTTCTGGGCACTTATTCTATGCTGTCAAGCTAATTTTAAATTGTAGACAGTTGACTTATATATCGTACTATACAAGTTAATGTTTAGTTAATAGTAGGCAAATAAATAAAATGTTATGTAATATAAAATACACCTCGTTGTGAATTCGGCTTCATATTTTTTTTAAACGAGAAAAATGTCCTCGTTTAGAAGGAATGTTTAGTACTATTTAGCAATCTCCTTAGTGCTGATAGTAGCAGAAAGTTATTAGTGTTTGTCCAGCATCATTTGTCGTTCTTATCATTATATATTATAACGTCAAATAGTCTTACAAAGCCGACAGATGGCACCGCGTACCAAATATATCAATCCTTACGACCTAACGTCATTCATTTTATATCCATCTGCTCATTTCGTGATTGCTAATATCTTGAATATCTTCCAAAACGTACAATAAAGGTAGTGGATGTAATTTATGGCAGGAACAAAGTAACTGAGAATGGCTACAAAGCGCGCTGACGTGTGAACTGCAGCCCGGCGCCCGACTAGTTGTGTTCGCGGCGAGCTGATAATTTAAAAGCATGTGTACGTGCATACATGTATATCCAAAACACTGTTATTATTTTCCGTAAGGAACTTCACCACGTGTTGTTTCCACGTACATAATTTAAGTCTTCGCAGCTTTTATATATTAATATGAGCGTGTTACTCGTATGTAACCATTTATATGGAGTATACATTGGATGAGATTTTTTCTTCTGTTTGCGCCCGTTGCAGAAATTTTATTCTCGCATTACATCATGGTGTCTCGACAGTAGGTTAGATGTACATACATGATTTACAGTGACAACTTTAGTCAAATACGCTGGCAAGCTACCTGTTGGTATATGGTCAGTCATCCTCAAGGAGATCGGCAATCAGATATTCCAAGAGCAGTTAAAAAACCCGGGAAATGTGTTTGTACATCTTCCTTAAAAGTTATATATGAAAGTGATAGCTATATAAGCATGGGAAAAGTCTTAATAAACGCACAATGATTTAATAAAGAACTAAAAATATATGAAATATTTAATTCACCAAAAAATCTAAGAATAAATTAGTGAGCCCATATTGCCATGTTAGGGACGCCATTGAACAACAGAATCCATAAGATATGATCAGAACAATGGAATAAGCATTCGATAAACAAAATTCTAAGGAATAACGTTCCCGTTTTCCAATTCCTCCTCTTATTCTTTTGAATTTTTTACGGGATATTTAATTTCCAACAAATCGGAAATTGCCTTGGAAACGAGTTTACGTAGCAAATCATTTCGTTCTATTGTTTGAAAGCCTTTAAGATGTTGCCAGATTCTGAGAGCAAACAAATTCGGTTATCAGTTTCTGACGGCACCTTCGTGTAAACGGTGCAGAGTGTTGTGTTGAAACCATCGAAGCAACGAGCCGCCGACCCGGGGACGAGTTGTGACTGTCTCTGTAAGTTCTCTCGAGGTATTAAAGATCTTGTAGCACATCAAACATACGAAAATTATAGCCTCGTTCTTCGAGTTGTTGCAAGGCGACTGCAGGTCGAAAGGTGCTGGGTTCGAACCCCGGCTCTTGCAAACGTACCATTAGGTTTTCTAACTTGAAATTCTCAGTAATAGAACAAAGCAGGGATTTGTGCCCGGCGTATGGAAATAGGCCCACCACTTATCCATGGTGGGACCTATGATATAAGCGGTGACCACGGACCATGGGACTATATTAGTTTCTCTCCTCTGCCTAATCCTACGGGAAAGCACAGAGTTGAAGCTACACATCTAAAAGTACTAGGTATAAAAGTAAAATTTTCGTTTACAAATTTTTATTTCTTTGTCACACTGTCATATTGCAACCGTTTCCAATACTCCTGTGCCAATGAAGTAATGGGCTTCGACACGTGTACGTAGCAATTCATTACTTTAAATTTCTCACCCTTATGTCAAAAGGAAGGAAGCTCTTGTCGTATAATACTCGATGGAAATGAGCGGAGAAAATTCTCCTTAACATTCTGTTTTGATTTTATGGAGATTTATTATTATTTGTGAGTGTTCTATGTAGGATAAAACTTCAATAAAAGCTATATTTTAAATAATAGCTAGATAGCAGTCGAGGAGTAAGTTCGATGTGGTTAGTGTTAACCAAACAAGATTTTCCCAGTTCATCATTACGGTGATATTTTCATACGACCTATTCTTAGAACGCCGAGGTTCAAGCCACTTGAAAAAGGCACAAGATCTCATGTTTAATGACGAGGCTCAGTCATCTATTGACTAATACTACAAATGACTAATGAGTCTGTAAGCGACGATTCTCGAAATACACAATTATGTACACGACTAATTTTTTTAACGTACAATCCTGAGAATTACCGTTGGTAGAATTGTACTATCCTATAAATTTGTAGAATTAACACTAGGCCAAAGACGGAAACATTAGCTTCTTCTTTTACGCTCTAAATATTTATTTGCTTCCATTTATTATCTGCATAAACACTATCAACATTAACTTACCTCTTATCAAACTCATGCAGGTCTTCTGAGGTGAACTGGCTGGTAACATCCAGAAGCTGTTGGATGTGGTCACTGCAGACCCGGCTCTTTCGTCTGCCGTCATCTCCATCCCGGACGAGTATCGTGGAACAGCCACCGTAGTCCAGGGATAGAGAGGGCTGCTGGACCACGATTGTAGTGCGACCAGCTGGCATTGAAGATGCTGTGTCCAGAGGATTTGCAGTGACGTGGACTTGGGCAGCTGAAATACAATAATAATTATGAAAATACCTATCAACATAAGCCAGATGACAGGAGTTACCTCATAAAAGAACTTGAGATTCCGTTTTGCTAGTACTTAAGTTTCTTATAAAATATTGGGACTTCGTGTTATTTGATTGTTTAACTTTGTTGTTGTTTATGATTTCGATCTATAATTTAAATAGAAGAAAATTAAGTATATAATTATGTAGTCTTAGGACTGGAATAACCCGTCTAAGGACATAATCTAAGCGAGATCGTGGAAGCAAAGAAGTATACAAACTCAGTTGTACCAATTGCAAGTGTGTCATGTTTTTGCGAAATCATTGTCAGTTAGAAAGGCTCAGTCCATTACTTTTACTGTGAGAATCAGTGTATAAGTGAAGCAACTTTGACATAACATTGTAAGGGGTTATTCTCATTTGTTTATGCAATTTCTGGATGAGTCTATTCTCCTACTGCCACAATTAGTACTGTATGTCCTTATTATTAATCTTTAAACACAACGTTATACCTGTCGATTGTCTTCTAGAAGATGGAGGTGGCACAGAATGCTGATGTGCCGAAGATCGTCGCCGTGTTGTCGCCGTCGTAAACACTTCTGTTCCTTCCAACTGTCTTCTCAACTTTGCCACTTCATCCTTATAATATTCCTGTTTCTCCAATTTCTGCTTATTCTTCATTCTTGGCTCACTTCCTCTCCTCTTGACAGGTTCCGGCTCAAATTTAAAATGCGTTTCATATTTTGTGTGACTTCCTTTAGGACTTTTGGGTGTTTCTATCTTTGGATCATAAGGAATTTGTATCGAAGCAGAGGATCCACTTGTTTGGCTTACTTGAGTCTTGTTTCTTGGCTTATCTATTTTCTTTGGTTTCGGTTCTTCTGGCATTTGGAATCTTCTAGGTTCTTCTGCTTTTGGATCGGGGAGCGGAACATCGAAAACGAATCGAGCTGGGCCAGGTCTGGGAGAGTCCATAACATCTGTGGCCGACTGTGGAATGGTGTAAGCGGGGGTATCAAATTCGCAACTGTTTTGCGCCCGATGATAGTGAGGTGGTGCGGTGCTGGGAGGAATGTGGTTAGGCGGGTCGGCATCTATCAGGTTGGGGGGCTGAGGAGGTGGCTCTGGAGGCTCGCAGTCTGCGTCCATGGAATCATCGGTGCCGGTGACGGAGGTGATCGCGGTTGCAGCGGAATCAGTGCTGGTGTTGATCGTCTTATCAGACGTCGTGCTGCTACCCATCACCACGACCTGCTGACAAGGAAAATGTACTTTTAGACTAACATAACTATTGTAAGGCCTATTCTTTATACGCTTAGGCGGTTTTTCTTCTATTCATCTATATTCATTACTTATCATACGCGCTAGTATGTTAGAGGATCTTTTGACCCATTTTTCTTTTAGGACGTCTGCTATCTGATCGAAGTAGTTCTAGTAAGTAGCTCTACTATTTACCATTTACTATTTTGAGATACATAATGTTGTTTTCCTTAAAATCGTTGACCGTGAGTCACTCTACTGCCAGGACTGCATCACATGTGTTGGCCAAAATACCGTATACATGACAGCGGAGCAGATATTTCAAAATAATGATTTCATAGAGGTGGACAGACGGTGTGAGCAGAAGCGAGGTAAATGATAAATACCCGTAAGAGCCGGAACACGCTTTTCTCCTGAACCTAGTTTGTGTAAAAGTTTTAAATTGATACCAAGGCCTACTGCAACGTGCTGGTAGCTAAAGATCTCTCCACTTTTGATATCTTGTTCAATACATGGTTGATACGTACCTAGGATATCGATGTACATATGTACTACATACCAATGGGGTTTTGTAGAATGAAACTCAATTATAGGGCTCGCAAGGTTTATACGCTGAATAAATTGCACTCAAATGGATTAAGCCTAAGATTTCTTAGGGTGTGGTCACATTACTTCTATCAAACATTTAATGAAAATACTTGTGCCCGGTATACAGCCAACGGCTTACTCTCTATCCCATGGCGAATTATGGGAATGTACTTCACCCCTTTGTCTACACCTTCGGGGAAATAGAGGCGTGACGTTGTTTTGTGATTGATTAATATGGGCGCGTCAGCAAGCGAAACACATATGTACATAGGTACTCGTACACACCCACACACGCGTAGCCATTGTTTATTGCAGTTATTTATTTATTTTCTCCCTTTTCTAACAGCACCTCAAGAAGCGCAACATGGATTCGTTTCCTCTTAATGACTGAAGTAGATCTTAAACATGTTAATATACAATATGTACAGTTAGTGTTAATTTTATTTATTAATATCAAATGATTTATTAACGTAAAGTTATTTAATAATATCAAATTATAGGGACTGCTTGTTGGGCGAGTGGATGTAAGCGCGACTGCTGATCGAGGGGTCCTGGATTCAGTGTACGGGTTAGGTGTTATCGAAATTTTTCTAATTTAGAATTTCTAGTAACAGCTCGGAGTCTGGGTTGGTGCCCGGTTTATGACAACAGCATCACCTGCTATTCCATAATGGGATATAGAATTTAGCAGGTAGATAGTGAAAGTGTAATGCTCTCCTCGGTTACACCTTCAGAGAATTCAGGCGTGAAGAAAAAAAAGAGCAAATTATATAAACAATATAAGAGATTGTAAATTATTTCCGAAAGAAATTGCAAAATTAATATTCAACTTATAATAATTACAAATAGCAAACGAATACCACGGCTACATAAATTAAAATCAGCCGCATATTTCATACGAACATGACAAAGGCAGCGCGGCGGGAAAGGGGTCAGCGGAAACACGTATTATTCATGTAATAAAATGTATGCAAAGAAATTCCTTTCCCAGAAATAAATACAATTTAATATTGTTGAATATACGACAATGTGGACGCGAACGAACCCCGCTTCATGTGATACTTAATGTATATAGAACCACTTTTAGTTAACGTCCTTCAATGTGGGTAGTAGAATATTGTTCTTTATCAACCGATCAGTAGTGTACTTGGCACCACTATCGCCTAGATGGAAGCACTGTAGCCTTTTAAATGACGTTGATAATAATTTGTATGAGAAATTTCAAAGGATAACACTTTTATAAAACTATGTAACGGCTGAGTTGGGGTATATTTTTCGACATGGTGCAACTAATTTCCGACCTATCGGAAATCCATGTTCACGAGCCCGCGAGGTCGCGACGAAGACTTTATGTAGATGCTCAAGAAATCTTTAATAGTCAGACAATTTTGTTTAATATTACTCACACTACCTCAATATTACTCAAACTCGCATTACATTTACTGTTTAACATACTCATTTCAGTATATCTTATCTTGCAAACGTTAACATTGTATATTTTTAAACTTTAGCCAAGAATAAATATATTTAAAAAATGAAAGTCAAAGCGCTCACGAGAGAGAACGAGATCTTTCTGGAAGATGCTGACACTTTTAATACTGAAAACTGATATCTTGAAAATATACAGAAAATATGGACAGCTTTTCAAACTTTTTCGATTTTAAATTTAAAATATCTGATACACAGTTCGAAGCGTCGATCCCCACCCCGCATGTCCAGTGTAGGAAATTTAGACGAGACCCTATTTTGGGAGACATGTATCTTACAGTGGACTGAGACGGACTGATGACGAGGATGTATTCGCTGTGTTCTAATAGTTTTTACACGTAACAAAATTCAAGACAATCGTGAATGCTTGTAAACGCCATTATATTTGACAATTTAATGCACGGTCAGTGATTGGCTACTTGACCGACAGCATATGTACTTGAGTAATCATGTTTTCTTTTTTGTCAGATTCGTACAATACGATCTTATTGTACAGATATAAGTACATCTAATAAGTTCACAAAATATCCAATTTGGCTATCGACTTATACCATTGTCATTAATATTTTTTTCCTTCCACTTGTGGACCGACCCGGATCTTCTCTTAATAGGGGAGGGCTAAGGGCTATTCTACCACGTCGGCCAAGGATGGGTTGGCAGTCTTCATATTCTGGAGAACTTTAGGCGGTTCAGATATTCTCATAATGTTTCCTTCGCCCGGAACGGGAGTCTGAATTCTAAACCACTTGTTGTCACTGCTTAAACTTATTAATTATATAGATTTTTGATTATTCGTAGGACATTGGACTGTGCCTGAAACTGGTGGTTGAAGAATGTACCATATGAAAATCTTTTCAACAAAATTAGTCCCAGCACGATGTGGAGACGTGATAAGCGCACGTGTGACGCAGAGCACAATGTCAAAATACATAACCTTTTTGAGGCTTCGTTTTATGGATCACTTTGCTCTCCCGGCGCCATATTTGGAGGCTTTCAATTTAATAAGCGATTGAACTGTACGTATATTATGTAAATATGAGCGTGGCTCGTGGCGCTGACGGAAATAATGTGCTTTCAGGTAGAAGTGATTTTGGATATTTTGAAAATTTTACCGTAACGTGACTTGTTTTGGATATCAGTCTATTGTTCTCTTGACTGCTGCATCTTTAAAAAACCAACATCAAATTCATTAAACTCACAGTATGTAGAAAATATTTTGCTTGTAATCAAAATAGACTGGACATGAACACGTCTGTCCGTGTTCAGGAACAGTTTAAGCGCAAATAGGGATGTATAATTTTCGACCCGTATGAATACGTTGTGGGTAACGAAGTGAATTTCAACTCGGCGCCTGACAGTTGGTCGGCCAGTTTGCGGCGAGCGGCGCGCGAACCAGGTTTTGACTTACGACGTAACAGTTTTCAACTTTAGCCTGTTTGTTTTTATACTAATTTATAATTAATTAAAAGTTTTATAATTCACATTATATTTGGAATTGATTTTTGACTTCCCACCTAATTTGTTTTATTTATCTCATCTGGTTGACGTAGCGGTTAGTGACATGACGACAGACGCTCACAGTCGTTCATAACAACTGTTAAAAGTGGTTTCTGGTAGGATTTGAGGAATGACGACATAATTCACTATTTCACTAATATTAATTTCATTAGTTAAAACTGTGGTCGAGTAGAGTTTCACCCCTTTAATTTATGACTTCTATCAGCGGTCCAATGTCCTACACTAATA
>DWEE01002526.1:0-11493 GCA_018245755.1 Parelbella macleannani
ATAATAATATAAATGTTATTAAAATGTCACATATCTTTTTTGTACATATCCAAGACAATTTTTTATAAAATTGCAATTTAAATTTTACAAGCGATAAAATGTAATTTAATTAAATTATAATGGCAGGTAATTATTTAATTAATGGTCAAATTTTAATTTAATCACAATTCATAATAATTTATAAAGTGACCTCAAAGTTTTTGACATGTTACTGTCATTCGAATTTCACAAGCAATTTAAAGGGTCGCTGATGTATGAAAGTCCCGAAATACTGCAATACGTTGGGCAATTAATTTTAATTAAAGCACTGAGCTGTGTCAGCCATTTGGCTGTCAGAGTACATGTTTTTCGTATCATTTAAACAGATATGCATATATTGTCGACACGCAAAACCACAATGATAGACATCTAAAATGTTTCTAAAATTTTGCTTTGTATATAAGTACATAACTACCAACTTGAACGACATGTCAACATAGGTAATATTATTTGAAACGTATCGAATGGAAGTAACTTTAATGCAAATAAATAATGACCTGAAAAAATCTAATAACTTTATTATTCATTGTTTTATACAACAAAATTTAATGAGGCAAAGAAATTTTTTTTATTTTATATAACTTTGCTATTAAAAGGTAAGTACTTGTCCAATGCTTATTAAGTCAATTGCATATAGGAGCGTGTGCTATGATACTCGTAGATTAGTGTTTAATTCGAAATTATTCATGGAAATGTAAAAGTGATGTTGACGAAAAAGAGATCAAGTAAAACAAAGTGTTTAAAAATGTACATGATTTATTTTAATGACTGATTTTTCATAATATACAAATAAAAGTTCGAATTCGGCAGTACAAGATTCGGATTCAGTACAAAATACTACAACTGATATTTATTCAATACCTTCTACAGAATGTCAATCGAAATATCACCTTTCTACACGTAATAAATAGGGTAAAGGTAAAATTGTATAAGGATATCAAATACATCCAAGTATTTACAAAAGTATAAACACAAATGAAATTATACTATAATATCACAGTCACTAGAGAAAGTTGAAACCTATCGCCTACGATATAGCAGTCTATTTGAAACTCATGCTGAGAAACTACAACCCTTAAAAGCCGTCTGTGACACCGCTACGAACGAAAATATAAATGCAAGGTTAAAATAATTTAAGACGCTAATACTTATGTATATTGGAACCATAAAGAATACCAGTTTTCAATTACACCGGAAAATTCGTTGAAATTCTTAGGCAGTGACTTTACCCTATAGCAGCGGTGAGACGGTCCCGCTGACACCTTCGCACTATAAAAGTTTATACATTATATACAATTGTCTAAAATTAGTATTGCTTACATTACGCACTAATGATATAACTTTCACGACATGGTTATACAAACAGTCGAAGTTAGCTCCGGTACGTGTGTCCCGAACAACCTGATGCACCAGAGCGATTGGTGAAGGCATTCATCTCTCGGTAAGGTGACCCTCTGCAATATTTTTTTACATAATAGCATTGTAATCAAACTAATCATGTATGATTTTCAAAGAAAATTGCATAATTTCCAACTTACCTTTCGTAAGGAGGCGGCGGCAGAATATCACACAAATTCATTCTGCAGTTTTGGTCACCTCTCCTTCCTTGACTGGACTGTCTCGACTCTTGTGTCATATTATTTTGTCTGAAACTATTTTCGCGTCCTACCCAATGCCACTGCGGATAATCGTAATCCGCATCAGCTACAGCCGCCCAATCCTTATTCCCCTCGTGGTGACTAGAAGATCTCGACTGAGTTTTGCACGATGGACATTCGTCAAGTGACATATCCTGCATCTCATCCCCGTCATTTCCACATTTTGTCATGTCACTGTAATCCTTTGTCAAAGTGGAGCTACTGCTCCGACAACAGGTTGAGCATTCTTCATTTGAATATTGATTGCTTTCTGCAAACGATCTAACCATACTATTATCGTACGAGCCAGGGCTGACGGCACACTTTATGCAGGAGTCCTCGGCGTCTGTGTGATCCTAAAAAAGTTATGTAAATAATATACCCAATTTTGATATATGTCAATTAAGGTTCGGTTGTATTTTACCAACCTGATAATTTAATTCAGTGTAAATAGCGCTAGACGCGTAGGGCTCCGGAGGGATCCGCCTCGGATCGTCTTTTGACATTCCCGACATGACATTAGCATGTTGAGGAAGACTGTACTCGGCTTCCATAGCCATCGTTCCTATTGTGTGACCTCCTAAAATGTACAGACGATATGTATTTAACGTACAAAATTAAATGAGTACCTTTGTTATTCACAACAAAAAGTAGTTACCATGTAAGACACTTTGATGACAGTTCAAAATTTCTATCCGCGGCTCATTGGAGCCTTCGTACAACGGTCGCTCGCGAAGCCATACAGCTTCTTTTCCGAGTAAACATTGTTGAGCATTAGCGATTGGTGTACCTAATAAATTACATTTAAACGTTATGTTAGCCACTTCAACTGATAAAAGTTACAATAAGAGCAGAGAGTTTAAAAAAGTAGACCTGCTGAATTGTGACTTTTTCTGTGCTTTGATTGTCGCCGTCTTAAGTAAACAGCGGTGCCAGTTCCAACTAAAACCAGTGCTAATAAAATTATACTCAGCGCTAGAAGCCAAGTTTCTTGGAACATTGACAGAATTGCTTTGTCCCTCGCCGGTTCAGTTCTAAAATAATAAAAATGTACTTTAACAGATGGCTCAGAATAATTTTAATTAAATGGACGCCTTAATCAAAACTTTGTCCGTCGAACCTGATTCATATAACTAGTTATGTTTTAAGAATTTTTAAACAAGTAATTAGTGGGCTTTAGAAGACAATGTTCATTTGTATTTATAATTTTTTTATTATCTTTGCGGAAGGGAAAATGTCTTCACAAATATCGCAAGACATCGCATACATAGGGACTATAAATTCTAACATTAAAATTTTCACTTTGAGCCTCATCAAGAGTGTATCGATTTTCACAGAAAAAATTTTCATTGCATTTTTTTTTAAATTAATGACAAGGTCAATACTTACTGTACATAATGCCTCTGGGTTTGCGTAGGGAGCATATGTATCTGCGCAGGCACACTGAAAGGTCCGTGACCACGCCGTGTGACAGCGGCAGCGCGGGCGCTATACCGACCACCGGCGCGGAGGGAGCTCGCGGCCGCTGCGCGAGTCCTAGCGCCCAGTGACATTTGCCCAACTACACGCCCCGCGGTACCACCACCAACCCGTACTTCGATCTTGATGAATTAAGTCAGTAAAAATATGCTTTTATATAAACTATGTGCACCGTAAAAAACGGAATAAATACGAGTACATGATACTAATCTACTTATTTCAAAAACTAGACTCCATATATTTGAAAAATTGGTTAAATTATAAGATCAAAATATATAATTAAAACAATGGCATAAAATCTATAATATTTAGAAACGAATTATATACGATAGTCAATATAAACATTTCTGTATCTATTTTGCTAAAAGGTTTTTTGTTGGTCGAAATCTTAACTTACCAAATAACCTGAAAGTTCGCCATTCCAAGTGTGGACAGGTGGTGGGTCCCATCGGATCCATGCCGATGTTGCGTTTATAACTCCGGCTGACACGCTTAACGGAGGTGCTGATGGTACTAAAATAAAAAGTGAATATTAAAAAACGCATGACAAATTAACCGGTAAAATGAACAAAATTAACCGATATATTTTTTCGTGTACTTACTATCTTCTTCAGTATAACCCGACTTCATATTGGACGGCTTGCCAAGCAATAGTTTGTAGAACGGCATCAAAAATATACTATATTGAGCATACGGCATTAACCCTGTTAAAACGTGGCTCGACGACCCACTATTGTGGACTGTCGTCATTGTAAAATTGTCATATTTCATAAGCTCCGATAAACTATCAAAAGAAATATTCGATTGTTGAGTGTTTAGTAACTCTTCTGCGTGTTGCCTATTAAGGGAAGTTCCGTTAAACCATATTTTCACCCCCTCCAAATACTCATTATAATCAGTCAGTACCTATAAGAGAGTAATATTAAACGTATAAAATATCTTGGAATTTTTTTGAATATTCAGAATACGCTGAAATGTACTTACATCCCAAACAATTTTAAGTGTCGTTGCTGATATACCTTCAACCCGTCTCAACGCCAAAACATCCTGTTGCAAATATCGACGAGCCTGAACTAATTCGTACTGAGTCATCGGTGGATGGTTCTGTGGTTTATTTAATTCTGGATGAGGAGACGATGATTCAAGATTTCCGTTAAATGAATTGGCCTCCCTTCTTAGTACCTTTAAGTAAATGATTTGTTACAAGCCGGATAACATTACGAGAGCTGGAGTACTAAATGTAAATAACTGTCATAAACGAACCTGTAAAGTAGCTGTATGTAACGCACTTCCCGCGGCGCTAACTGCAACACAAGTTAACCTACCAGCGTGTTTCGGGGTTACTGTATCCAAATATAATGATCCTGTACTATGAACATAATTTGGAAAAACGAGTTCCTGTAAAAAAGCCTTTATTATACTGTACATATTACATCAGTTTGTGAAAAACAATTGACTAACTCCATGTATGCTTTGAACAAATTTTTACATATCAATACCTGAGACCCCTCCATGGTCCAAAATACAATTGGCTTTGGAGTCCCATCTGCTTCACACGGGAATGACACCGCTTCCCCTTCCCATGCTGTTTGATCTGACGGCACTCGTGTGAAATGAGGTAAGGCTAAAAATTTACAAGCAGTTATGGATCAGAAGTCGAAAATTTGAACGAATTAAATTATGTAACAGAGCAGTGCATTTAATAGACACTTACAATGGACTGTAAGAATGGCACTAGCGGCACTGCTCCCGGCTTGACTCTCTGCTCTACACGTGTATGTACCACCATCATTAGCAACCACTCTATCGATTCTTAGAGACCCTCGCCGTATAATGGCATACGGAGATAAAGAACCTTTATCACGAGCCCAAGTAACTGAAACATCCGAGTCTGGTGATACCTACAAAACATCATATGGATTAAAGTATGTAGTGAGTCTTAAACAAGGAATGCTATTAGATATCGGGTAACTTACTTGACAATGAAATTCGATGTTCTGTCCTATTAGTGCCGTTATATTATTGGGTTTCACTAGAAAATGTGGTCTGCGTAACACGAGTAACGTAGCTGGATGGGATTGTCTTTCTCCAGCCACATTAGACGCCACACATCTATATACACCACTATCGGTTGGAAGAGTTTCTACTATCCTTAAATTTCCACCATCTATTATCGTAATCCTGGAAGTTAGGTATTTATGTCTTTAAAAAGTTCAAGTTCTTTTTTGGTCATAAATTATTATTTGTCTGATTATGTAGGGTACCTTCCATTAACTTCAGCATCTAAGGTATGTCCGTCTTTAGTCCAGTGAACAGAAGGATCAGGTACGCCTTTTGGTGCAGAACATTCTAATAGGGCTGGTTCGCCGCTAGCTACTTTAATATCTCGTGGTTCGATTCTAAATTCGTCGCGAAGTACTGCAAATATTTTACGAAAATCAATATTATTTTCTGTCTAATTTCTACATAACACTGACAGACATTTTACATTCTCTTTCCCCGCTATTGTGTCATTTTCATCTGAATCTAGTTATAATTTTAAATGAACTTAAAAAGTCATTAAAACTTTTGCTTAGCTCTACAATTATAATAATGGTATGTCTCTTAAAGTTTCCCGACGCTTTGTACTCATTAGATGCTTCCCTGTACTACATACATCAAATGAAGTTTCACCTGCAACTGCTCCCTGGGTGGACATTATTAGAAGATCAATTTAGATAAGAATATTTAATCTGTTTATCTTGATCCTATTAGATCTGTCTCTCACGACACGTTATCTCGATCTAACTTTCTCATGACCAATTTAGTTCGAGAGTATTAAATCACTTCCGTATGACACATTTTTTCATTGTTATTGACACTTTCGTCCGCTACGTAGAACTATGTACTCGTTACAATAACAAGATGTAATAAAACAATTGTAAATTTAAATGACAAACGTAACGCTCATACATAGAGAATGACTTTAACGTAGGTACTGAGAAACGAAAGTTTGTAAACTAGCCTTTCTTGCCAGTAGTATCTTACTTGCTTAGTAGCTTGCCCGTTGAAAGAATATAACAATTGCTTAGAAATCGTTGAAATATGAATAGCAGTTAACTGTTATGTAAACTAAACTATAAAACATATACTAGACACCTATATGTAGATACTAGACACATAGAACACATGGGATAATCCGGAGTTAGTCCACGTGGGATTATCTAGTTACACCCATGTTGACTAGACATGAATGTTTTGTATTACAAGTGAATCCTTTTGAACTAAACAATTGTGTCTTTAGCAAAATCGCTTGATTATATTAAAATTTTATTGTGGATAAACTAAATTACACGGAGAAATTAGTTAATTCTATTGCCACTACCGCTAGGCAAAAGATGCTCAGGTCTTCCGAACAAGTGGTCTGAAGACTTGCATAAATTTAAAAAAATTGTACTATTGAACTATGCGTGACACACATGTGACACACACATGACTAAATTATGTACCGACTTAAGTTACGTATGTTTTTAGAGATAACCCAATTACATACTTTCAAACCTATCCAAGATTCATAAGTTCTCGTCCATTACAGCGCCCGAAAAGACGTAGGTACTTAAGTTAAGCTGTAGATAATTATTTAATCAAGAATACATTTCATGTATTAGATTGTCATAACTTACATACATCAGCATAAAATGCTTTACATTGTACTTAACAATGTATATTAAATTTAATTTTGCTTGACATCATTACTAAGAATCTTCTGCCTACGTAGTGAAATACAATCAACATCATTGTTTTATCGGTAAGTAAAACGACCCAAGAAATAAGCTGAATATGTCATTCAAAAGTGAGTACAGTAAGTAAAATCGCAAAGTATCGTGAAGTACAAACCCATTTTTTATCAAATTCTCATACGCGGATTATAATGTACTCGTATGATAATAGGTTTTGATATAATTTGATCTTATTCGTTTCAGAGTTGAGATTAATAGCCCTATTATTGAACATAACACATTTTTCGTTAAGCGTGTATGGTAATATCCCTATATATTTACTATACAATTTCATTCATATACTTATTTCCATTTTTATGTAGTATTAACTATTAAGTGTATGTGAGCCCACAAATCTCTTCGACTGTTCTGAAAAATGATTAAAACCTAACGCAGGAGTATTCGGCCTTTGTTTTTTACGATTTATATACTACCGAAGAAACCCTTTACTACTGAATAATAAACACAAAAATGGCAAGAGAACTTCTGCTATTAAAATAGACTAACAACTGATATATATTTATTACTGTCTGCTATCAACTGATATGTATTACTGTTTACATTTCCCTAAATGCGGATTAACATGATGAGTCACGGTATACCAGACCATCCATTAAGCGAGAAATGTAAATAAATAATTCATACCTGAAATTGTGAGCGTCGCGTTTTTACTGACCGCCTCCCCGACAGAGTTCCGTGCTACGCACCAGTACACGCCTTCGTCGCTCTCCTTCTTGCCTCGCATGACCCTACAACGCGATGTCTATTTGGCGTTTTGTGTTACAAGGAAAACGATTCTATATATTTAGGATACTCTCCTTAACTTCGATAAATTGTATTCGCCAAAAAATAACCGACACGACGAGGCGTATGGTGTTGTGTGATTGTGTGTACCTACCTACTTCATAAATAATTTATTATAAATATTTACAAGAAAGTTATAAGTCAAAGAAGTATTATAATAGAAAAAGTAACAGAGTTACGCAATCAATTATGCTTATTTACCATTAATTTTATGTCTTCATTTTGCGTTTCAATTTAATCGAGAACGGTATCAAAATAAGTAGTTATTTTTGCTTTAAAATTCAGGCATCGAATGTTCATAGATCACTAATTTCAAACCTATATAATTCAAATATGATATACGCATATCCTCTCGATTAACAGTCGTTCTCTCTGACGCCTTTTTATTTCCACAAAATCCAAAAACACAGCGAAATAATTAGTAATCTAGTTCTTACCTGAGCTCGAGCTCAGTGGTGTTCTATTGGAGAGACGTATGTCTACCAGTGGACAGGATTAGAGGCTTATGATGATGCTGATGATTCTTACCTGAGAAACAGTAGCCCATCTTCGAGTAAAACGCGGTGCGGATGATCGGTTTGGGCAAGGGGAGTACCATCCTTGTACCACTGGATGGTGGGTTTCGGCTTGCCCTCAGCCACGCAGCGCAGTGTCGCGGGTTCACTTCTTCCGACAATGGTGTCCGCTGGATGCTCCTTGATACGGGGCGCCCGACTTTGGGCTAAGCAAAGGAATAGTAAACTTTCAATTTACATTTTCAGGCGTAATAAATATATTTGGATTCTAAATATATAAACAGGGACAAAACAGAATAATAACTTCTAACGATGGTAGCGAAATTAAGAAAACGAACATATGTGAGATTAAAAAAAAAGATGCTGTGTTTTTATGTTTATTTAATTTTAGTTTCTCATATCTACATTCGGTAGATACCTATAAATCGCAAATACTCATATGATGTAACATGCAATAGATACGACCGGAACTTAAAAATAACAGAACAATTGGTAGTCTTACAAACGTATGAGACTGTCTACGATTATTGTTTGTAATTGAAACTTCCGCATTACTTCGTGTCCAACGTAGAAACAACGGGCGCATCAATCGAACTTTATTACGAGTATAACCAACATATTATACGTAGACGCCGTACACGTATGAGGATTAATGTAAAGTCATTTGTACTAAAATTCAACACGAAATTACGATTGACATAATATTTTGTTAAGCAATTAAAAGTAACCAATTGACACCAATGGTAATGTGTGTTCTTTTCTGTCTGTTATTCTCCTTATTCATAAATAACACTAGCAAATAACTAACAATAATAATCTTGTACGCAATTGTTATTAAAACAATTTAAAAGCTTAAGTATGGTTTTCCTAAAATTTTGCATGCGTTGAACGTTAAATAATAACGGAACAGCATAAAACAATTTTATGAATAAAAAACATTGCTTCGAAGCAAGAAAAAGCTAATGACCTCAGACCGATATCTTACAACTTTATGGTCGAAGTGCATTATCGTTGTTTTACATCATTATCAATTTCACTTCATTACCGCGTCGTGTACTTTATCCGAATAAAAAACAGGAAAAAAAACAATTACCTTTCGCGTGTGGAAATGCGAACAAGAGGAACAAAAGTATTGTTGTCTTCGACTGGTTGCTTGCACGTTTATCTCTGTTAATTGGTCCCGCGACCATGCTTGACTCTACTGATTACCGTCACAGCACTCTGCCCTTGCACATAGTCACTAATCAACATCTATACAAACGTAGAACTACCAATAGAACATGGATAAAAAATTTGACATTCCTCGTTTTGGCAATATGTAAACAGTGCGAATAGTTTAGCGCGACATCGCGATGTGTACGGAGCGCGGTGGAACACACCCTCCCCGTTCGCTATCCTTGAGGGCACTGTCCCCCCCACTCTCGATGTCATTTCGCGCCGACTCAGTGAGCGAGCTTTCGCGAACTTGAGCTTTATTGCGCGCGGTGGATTAGCGAGCGGTTGTTGCGTTGGGAGACAATGCTTTGTTTATTAATGCGGTTATTGATGCGCTGTTTCCTTCCTAAAATGCATATTGGAAAACTATTGATTAATTTATGATACGTACCACACACGAAGAGGAAGCTAATCGTACGAAGTAATTTGATATTTAAATGTACGTGGTAAATCAACATTGCAAACTAGTAGCATTTTTAATTATTATCATTCATATTATAATATGTGTAATTTTCATGTTATTCTGTTTCCTTAACATGTACATTTAGTGTATTTTTTTCCATTGTTGAGATTTGCAATGCTACTAGCATTGCGTAATATTAGCATTAAGCAAAAAATTCTTTAAATTTCATCGGGTTTGTTATTGCTATAATCCTTTTGAATTTAATTTAAATTTCATGTAATTGGGTTTGGATTTGTCATTTATATAATTATGATTAAATGTAAACCGATTTCATTAACAGATGCTGTAAAAATCGGAATATGTCTATGAAATTAACGAAACAATGTTGTCGTCACAAATTTTCTATCTGTCCACTGATGATCCTAAATCTCTTCTCAGAACAGATGAATGAGATCATAGTCTACTGCTGGCCAACTGTAGACTAACGGACTTCATACGCAGTAAACAACATTAAGTTGAATTGTAATATATGTAAATCCTACAATGTTCTCAGTTGTCGGTATAGACGGTGATATTTTAGTTCAAGCCGGCACATAATTTTTTAAAGTCAAAGGTGCGTTCAAGGAAATGAACCCGAACCCAGGATATTTGGGTTCGTTTTCTAACGAATACTAAACATTAGAACCACTAAGCTATGTAGCGTATTGAGTTATAATAATTTTATTAACAGACGCGCCCGGCTCGTGTACTGAGAATTCCACACACGTGCCAGAGCATGCTTGTCAATTGAGACGCTGCCGCATGCTATACACGTCAGATAGATAACTGTTTTGGGGTACACTATATCAAAATTTGCAAGTAACATATATAATATAACGAATGTCAACGAACTAATAATTCTAATTTAATAGGCTAAGCGGAAAAAATCATAAAAAAGACAATAGTTTTCCTAAACAAGGCGCTAAGCCAAATATTTCTCGCCAACGCTCGTTTGAATTTACAAATAGCAACTTTGCATAACGGTAAAGGAAAACAGTAAGGAAAGCGATACACGTTCGAGCTGTCCATTACGGCATCTAAGACGTGTGATATCTGTCAACCTACACTTGAGCAAAGGGGCCTAAGATTGTAGATGAACAATGTTTATCAGTGGGACAACTAAACTCCTAACAACTTTAACGAAGATATGCTCTGCGTGTGTTGTACTTTTCATAGGAATTCATCCCGATTTAAGTGCTTAGTGAACCGAAATATTAAAAGATATTTTTCCATACAAACATCAGCCTATTCGAAAACCGTATTGCCAGTACATGTCAGTTTTGCACCATTAATTCTGCACACTCCCGTTTGAGCGTGACGTCAACTGTGAAACCGTCGCATGGCTGCACAGGTATTGTTAGCGTGCGGTTAAAGAGCTATATAATTTGGTGGGTATATATATGCATATATTAAATACCGTTATTACAGTTGGAATTGTAAAAGATGATAATAATATCCCTATAAGCGTAACATTAGCCCTGTAAACCCGGAAAGCATACGCAGAAAAGTGTAGTGTATGCCCGCGTTTCAACAGTTTCGTTTACATCCCACCATGGAATAGGTGGTGAGCTTATTGCCATACGCTGGGCACAGATCCAGACTCC
>DWEE01002527.1:0-11490 GCA_018245755.1 Parelbella macleannani
GTAATAAGATGATTAATATTTTGGAAAATATATAATAAAAGTGATTGAAAAAATTAATAATATTTATCACATGTCTTTGTTAATATTGATTCCAGGTGACCGAGTTAATATGAGCTTATATTATAATATGGATATGTTTTATGTAATTTTCAATATTCTTAATACTTTCTTATTTATGGATGTTCTTGCGTTGGTATATTACACTTAAACTGTAGTAATATGGGCTATTTCAAAGGTAGCGTTTAAAACTTCCTTCAAGGCACGCAATATATTATTAACTAATTTTTCTGATGTTGCATTTGTGTATAGGCAACGATAATTACTGATCACCATGTTGTCTGTCTGCCCTATTGTCTGTAAGAAACGCCTGTTATATAACTAAATAGAAATGATCGTCCGTATTTATTTGTCGCTGCGAGCAGAACTGAGTTCAGCGTGTCGGTCTGAAGGGTAAGAAAGTTCAAAGAAACATCACGTTTCAGGTTGGAATTCATGGTTAGGTCTGCAGCGACTAGATAGTGCCTTTAAATGTATACACGATATTTGAAATGACACCTTGAAATTCGTATATAAACATTTCAAAGTAAAGTCTAGGCTAATCATAAGTTTTCAGACTATATTTTTATTCTAAGTAAAGAATAAATTTGGTTCTGGATAGGCGTATCTCTTGCGAAAACTTATGACATCCAAAAAATCAAGGTTTTTAGTGGAGTTTGCAGTACAATGTATAAATTTTTAGATATATTTGCTTTATGTTTTCTCCACGCAATGGATTTTCAGTTCAGCTTTATCACATACATCGTTTAGGCTACAGCAGTGTAACAAAGTTATGAACGTTAGACCATAATGGCAGAATGAGCTAGACTTGATTATATAAAACATAAAATTACCGCATCGTCACACAAGCAGGTATACCGAGCATAGGGAAATGGTTGTTAGCATAAACCGATTTGGGCGTACGTCACAAAATGTGTTCCAATAATGCGTTTATGTCGGTCGATGTCAAATTAAAATAATTTTATTAATTAGCTCGCAACAACATTACGCATTATCGACGGCGCTACGCTCGCGGCGTCATGTGATTGCTGGATCATTTAATGAATCAAATTCAGTTAATGTACTCGTATACACAATGTCTAGTGTACACTAGAAGCGGATTTATTGAAGTGAATCAGTTATTATGTAATAATTACGTAATTCAAACAATTACCTTTACCACTGAGTAACAGAACATTATTATTTATACAGTTACGTCAGGTGTTCAAAATGTGATAGGTTAAAGCAGTCGTTTATCACACTGGTCCAGGGGGATTTGGCAGTCTTTACGCGCCTTAATAATGTCATGATGATCTGTAAGATATGTCGATTTCCTCACAAATTATTACTTCACAGCGACAATAAGGTATACTTGCCGCCTCAATGGGCACCAGGTTTTAAGCCCTTAACTATTTAACTATTTAAGTTGTGGGCCAAACTCTAAGCCACTGCATAATATTACAAATATTCATATTTTTAATCCAAAAATCATTAACTTTCTAAGGGAAATGTGTCCAAAGATATAATTTATCACATTTGAATAGGATATATGGATATATATCCTCTATATATACATATACTCTCGATAGACTACTATGATTTGACTAGCCTCTTATGCCATCAGACAAAATGTATCGTATTTAATTGAAAGTACTTTTACAAAATAAAAAAGCTTCCAACTTCAAAGGTATGTCAATTTAAAAGCTTAAAGCAGTGAAATTAAGAACTTATTTGGAAATTTAGACAATCATATAATTGTTGGTAGTACTGACAACTTACAACACACACACACACACACACCTACAGAGACACACATATACAATGAAACGTATTTTGTGGCAGTATCAATATTTATTTGACATAAACAATCACTTTGATTAATGTATATTATTCAGAGTGAATGGTTTTATTTGTGTTGCGTATCGCGTGTTCCGTACATTAATTGTTTTCCCACGTGTACGTGAACGATATCATTGTCATTTCATCAACATAATTTTCCGGAATGGTTTCGTTCGCAATCTGCAAAAAGTCAGAAATATATGGCCCATATAAATTACTTTATTATGCAGGACATATAACCGCTGTTTATTTTAATAATTACATTCAACGAGATAATCAGGATGATACGTTTCGTGTCAAAATACAAAATAATGTTTTTGTATCATTGCCAAAATGTCATTGTGTTGAATTACTTGACTATAATTACCGTTATTTTTTGTTTTAATCACCGCTGTAATGTCCGTTTACTGCAACTAAACTAACATTAAGAATTAAAGTTTAATTCGCATTACTAAATTACCTGAAATGTATCGAATGCAAAATCTTTGAAGCTGGACAATACGAAAAAGAAACAGGGACACACAACTTTTGGACACTCAGCATTTAGTAGTGGTGAGGAAATAGAAAAAATATATTTAACTCTTGTATCTAATCGTCGAACTGGTTCTAAAATTCTCAAGCTAAGCCTTCTTAGTAATTTACGTCTTACATTACAATCCTATCTAGTTAAATCTTACTGCGCTGATACAGAAGTAGCTTCGAGGACTTTGATCGTATCAGATGAATTCATTTAACCGTAAGCACTAGCGGGTAAGATAAAGTGTACTGATCAGCCGCAAATGCCTGCGCGTTTGATTCCAAAAAGCGTTTTGACGAAGGTAAGGCTCTCGGAACGTCCTCAACCCTTTGTCTCATGAGAATACAATGGACAATGGCAATGCTAGGCGATGCGATATGGGACACCCTTCGCCTTACCTCTACGTGACCAAATTTCGAACAAAATGTTTTGTGGTACGGCAGCGTCTGAAATAAGTAATGCCATCTCCCTCCGGGCCTGAGCATCGTGTATCTTCAATGGCACAATTAGGGTCGAAAATTGCCGTGAGAGGTTGTGCGATATAAAATTACCACGTTTAACGCTTTGAAAACGTGAAAAGCGTGTGTGTTAGCAAAATATTGCCGAAGTTGGGCGGCTGAGCCGAGCGTGGTCAGCGGCCAAAGCGACTCGCGCTTTAAGTTGTGGCCGGACGTCGTGCCCCGGCCTGCCTCCTTCACTTATTGTGTGTTTCTTTTTTACCCTTTCCACTTTTGCCCGGCTGAGTGCGCTCTTTCTTTCAAATCTTTACGTAAACTTTTTGTTTGCTCGCCACTGACGTGGACGTTGCCTGTGACCCAGCTTACTAGTCACTCGCTTTGTGTGGTTATGATCGCGTGTAAATTTAATAATAAGCGTCAGCAATTGAAACTTATTGCGTTTTTCACAATCCTTCTATTCTTATGTATATTGCAAATGTGAGTATCAAATGCATGCCTACTGGTCAAACGACATAATAAATGCAAGTATGGTAGGTACCGTGTACGGCAATAAATAAAAGTCGTTAAATTATGTTAATCTAATAAGCTACCATAGTGTCGAACAGTGGAACGATAAAAGCGTTGATGATATTGTTATTATTAAAAACAGTTATAAAAAAAGTATATATGTACCATATATACATTTAGAGACGAAACCCTTTCATTAAGCGCTATTAAGCTGGCTACTAATGTACGCTCGCTATGGGCAACTTTAGCAAAACATTCCCCGCTAATGACAGCCTGGCCTCACTATTTGTCCATCCTCTCGTTTTCTAGCAAAGAATAGTCCGAAACTTATTTGTCCCTTTAACCCGACCCCGGCCATCGCTCAAAGCTTGACCCCTGTAATTAGCGATGTAACTTTACATGTTGTAATAACTTTATTTAAAATAAAATAAAACTACATCACAGCAAAATTGATGCGCATAAATGAATTCTGAAGTAGAATTTAATAAGGCGGTTCACTAAAAATCGCCCGATAGAGGAGGCGTGCATGCGATGCGTGCAGCTGACGCCAAAAAATATGGTATAATATGATGTCCCTAATCTACTTCACGGTCGGCTGGGCGAGCGCGGCTGTCGATAACAATAACCGACTTAATACGCCCGATAATCGCTTGCGCTATTCGCAAACCTCGGTGATTGACACTTTTGATGACGTCTCAGTCGAACCGTGCGCTCCGGATCCGCATCCCTGATATTTTTCTATTATTAAGCGAATGGGGGAAAAACTTGTTTTATATTTCATAAATGAAAAATGTCCCCGAAAATAACGAGCGCGTCGAAAATTTTAAAAGGACTCGCTGTCTGTATTGAACGGGAGGATTATAAAAAAATATTTACCGAGTTTTAAATCATCAAGTCCCGACACTATTTGTTGTTATATTTTCGGCTGAGATATTGTGACCAGAACACGGTAACAGAACGGCGCATTGAGTTTTAACATTGTTAACTCTTCTCAATAACAACTGTTTGGTTCAAAAATAAATACATACACAATACACAAAATTTAATATTTGTCTATAATTTTTTTTTTCATACCTGCCTGCGTTATTTGGTATTACAGTTTATACTGATTTAGGTGCGAGGTTTGTGTGTATGTTTAATTACATTTAATATAAATGTGATTATTTATCGCCAATACCGTGTACTAACAATAAAATATGAAACACATTATCATTTAAAGTTACTGACAGCTAGTCTTGACCGCAGTGGGCCAGACGGAGAGCATTAGCGGATTTCATTAAATGTGACGAGGCTTAATGATTCAAGTTTCCACATTCATTAAGCTTCGGGCGAACTGTTTAAAGCCGCAGTTTAATGGAAATGGTAAATTGCGCATTAATATTGTGGAGCAACTGACCACACATGACCCGGCCCCGAATGAAATTGTAATATGTAAAACAAAACTATTTAAATCTAAGCTTCGGTCAACATCAAATCAACGCTGATTAAGTAGGCAAATTAACCGATTTGAATGGAAAAATTAATTATTGGCGGAAGCAATTTATTTAGTACACATGCTAATGACATTTTTGTTTACTGTTCGACGGCGGGTAGAACCAACATGGCGGCTATTTCTGGGCTTTAGCAGGCCTGTTGGTACTGCTTCGGTCTTAACAATGTATAAGAATAGTAAAGAACGAGGGCGCTTAGAGGCGCTTATTACAAGTATTTTATATGAAAATAGTTCGATTTTTCTTGACATTGCAACAAAGCAGTTATAGATTTATTCAGTTACACATTAGTGACGTAGTTAACAAATGACGACGAACAAATGCGGTTAAGACTATTTTCGTGCTAAGGCTATGCCAATTTCTCATTAATGTTTGACACAAATGTATTAATGTGTCTTAAACGACGTATTTAGAAACATGTTTGGTGTCTCTTCAGTAACAGGCCTAAAAATAATTTGGTTATTGTTAGTGCATTAAAACCGGAAGATCTGATCTTTCATTTGAGAGTGGCTAATAAGGTTGAACTGCTTGTTCTGTCTGGATAGCTTTCTGGAAAATCACCATACATCTAATATATTGAATGTTCAACAGATATTAAAATATGTAAGGATATCATTTTGTGTATGGCAAGTTTTGACAATTAATCGATAGTGATCGATAGCGATCAATGCTACGCAATAGCTTTAGCAAAACGCTGAGGTATTATTAGGCAGGTAGCTGTTTTACCAACTGCCCACATAACGATTAAAATAAACATCGAACTTTGTAGTATAGCAATATGTAGTATTGCAATATGGTAGTATTGCAATATGCTTTTATTTTTAAAATTGATCAATGCAGATAGACACGGTTCTGAAGTACAATTTTATTCAATGCATGGGTAATAACCTAAACTGACTATGACAGTTATTTTCTACGGACGCTTTGTGTATCGACTTGATTCGTGTCTTTTGTCCCCCAGTGTATAGGTCGTGAAGCAACTGTTTCCATGTATCGGATACATGTCGCACTATTAGTAAATTGATTGTAATCACTTAACCCTCGTTTCCCTTGTTAAAAACCACATTTTTGTTTGTTAATTATAATTTAATATCTGGGTTTAAGGCGAATCAATAAATTCAAAATTGTATCACTTAATGTGTGACTGCATACAAAAAGAACAAGGGTCAAGGTCTAAAAAAGGTAGGCATACGTTTTATATTTTACACTGATATTACATGGTTTAAATGTATTGAATATAGGAGTATTGGGAAATGCCTAGCGACATTATTAGTTAACATTGGATGATAAAATTTATTCAGACATAAATTTTCTTTGTGTGGAACATGCGAAATAAAAAGCGTTAACATTTTTCTCATTTCGTCACACGTTCTTTCAGTGTAACACTGTACAGTTAGTGTACAAACCACCACAAAAATTTCAGTCACTTTATACACATAACTATATATTTTTTTCGTTTTATGTAAACAGTACATAGCGTAACAAACATAGTTGACAGAACTTAACCGGAAGCTTCGAATACGTTTCAAACTTTCGGAGCAAACATTAAATACAACTGTATTAAAATCTCTCGACATCATCAGGGAGGGCAATGAAACAAAAGAATCGCTTCGTTCCTTTTTCGCATATACAACAACGTATAACTATCTCGCGTCACATCACGTACCCTTGAAAGCGTCGCCTTATGAATGTGTTAGCAATAGAGTTTAGATTACACATACGCACACAGACGCAGCCACTCACACGCAGATGTATGCATGTGTGCGTCAACGTTTTCTGCGTTATCATGAATCATGATTCTCAGCACTTCGTTACATTTCTTGGGATTTTTTTTTTACAACGTTACTTCATAGAAATAAAACGCTATTCGATTGAGTCATTTACTAAGTATCAGTAGTGTAATATCATATTTTAAATTAAAGATTCATCTTTAATCTTTTAAATACATACCTACCTTTAATGAACGACTAAAATTATATTTGCATTTATATAATTATACATAAACGCTCTGTAACGGCATGGCTTGATCTCGTTTAGTTTAGTGTATTAGAAAACTTGGAAAGGTAAAGTATATACAATGTTTTAGAGCCTTTAAGGATAAGGGTGCATCTATTTTCGTTAGGAACGGTACTATGTTAAAGATAAAAATAAAACTTAAAATATCAGTATGACACCCCAAAAAATAGTAATGGAAAAATAAACGTACCTCGTTTATGTCTCACGTGGTATTTGCTTTTAGTCACAGTGCCGGTACAGCAGGGCTGTTCGTAGTAAAAATTGTACGAGCTATCCACTTCAGAGTTCTGTTGCACCACCTGGGATCGAACCTGGCACTTGAGCCCCAGGAGCAGAAAGACTAGCCAAGGAACCACAACATGGACTCTCATAGTCCGGATCGCGAAACGCATTGTCACTTCACAACAATATCACAATAACTCCGTCTCACTTAGCACGGCGCGGACATCTGCAAAATATATTTTTATCTATGATAAAGTGTTGAACTAAATCGAAAACCAAAACTCCGGCTACATTACCCACAATATTCATTTTCCTTTTTCATTACAATTCATAGTGGAATACAGAAAATGTCTCTGAACACAGCGCCGGTGATACGTTAGGCCTAATATGTAGGCCTAAGTTGGCTTTCGCAGCGACGGGCGGGCGGCGATACGCACACATCCAGTTCATATCTTGTACATGTAGAGAGAGTTCTTACATATACATACATATGTAATATTGGTACTTTTATTACGACTTAGTATTGAAACCACCAATAAATATTTTAGTCTTTATTCTAAAATCCCAATTTTTTTCTATATATATTTATTATTGTTTTGTTAGCAATTCTTTTTTCGAAAATACATCACGTGTTCTATAAAGTTTATTATACCTATTGTTTTGGTTACAAAATTTACAGCGCTTACATATAATTAAAAAAATAATAATACATTATGTCATAGAGTCATTTACGAATTAACATTTTTTTGCTTAAATATAATTATTTGTTGTACCCATATCACGGTAAAATTGATGATAATAATAAATATTTAATACAATTGTTGCCATATATCATGCATCACTGTTTATCAATGTCTGTTTGATTCAACAGTCACGATATATTGTTAAAAATCGTTACACTGGCAACAACTGTTGAAGCGGGTGTGCGCCGAACAACGACAGAATGTAACCAATAAATATGTACATTAATGGCAAAAAAGGGAACAAGTATGCGCCCATGTCATAATAACACTGACAGATATTTATATTTATGAAAAAAGCTGTCATATTGTAAATGTTCATCTTTTAAATCATTTGCTGGGAGGAATGGTAAAATGCGTTACTTTTATTAGAATAAATATCACGTACTTGCAACATATTGTTATTATATACCTACTCATTTGAGGTTTCTTGGGTGCTCGGCAGAGAGCACTAAGTGTCAAATACATCTTATATTTTAATCATTGCAGTCTATACATTATTTATATGGATCTATATCAATAATGGATTCGATTTAAATGTTTTATTACTAGCTATTTTTAAACACATTTCGTAATTACTTGTTGGCAAAGGGATCTACTAAAAATCTATGTACAGCGGGGTACGTTAATGGCCGCGGAGACCATTACGGCAGCGGCCGATGGCGTTAAGCACACCTTCTGTAATGGCCACCGCATTACAATGTGCAACAGGGGCATGCCACACATAACCGGCCCTATAATGTGTTTTTAACTGGCTTCTGTTGCCAAAATCCACACACATGAGAATATGTGTTGTTCATAGAATATTACATTAGTATTTAATTGTCAAATGTTTAATGTTTCATTGTTTAATAATAAAGTACTCATGATTGTCCCAGTTAATAAAAGGGCAAGACTCGTCTGTCAGAGACGAGCTATATCCAGTACGCCGAGTGTGTTCAGATATGTATGTTGAAGCTGACAGGATTAAACGTAAAAATTGTTTTAATAGTTCTGCTGTAAGAGCTCAATTTTTGTAATAAAAAGTTACATTTTAATATAAATTAACGTTCATAAACCGTTATATGATTATGATATGTCAATTATCAAGTTATTTTGTATATAAGTTGATAAAATAAAGTAATTTTTATAGCCCAAACTCTTTAAATTGGACACGTATTTTAAAGGCTCTAAGAGTATACATATACATATATTTAACGTTGTATACATTTGAACTCTAAGTAATTCATCGCCGTCAGTTAATATATTTCCATTGACGAGGTTATCAAATAAATAATCATTCTTAGAGATATTATCGTTATCAGGAATAAATAAATGTCTTCTGGTAGATTTAACTCGAATCTTTGGACGGGTTGCGGGTGTGACCGATATCTTGCCCGTACGCGGTCAGGGATCGACCCGTGAAAGAGTCCAGAGATGAATTAAATAGATAAGCTTTGAAAAAGGACCCCGAAAGGGTGGAGTAGTTTACATACTATTATACGAAGTATATATGGGGTATTACATTTTGTTGTGACGTAATAAGCACCTTGAGTAATTTTACCTTTCTTGCTTTGTTTGATTATTTAACATCACGTGACATGGTTCTGACCAGGTATTTGAACATTAGTCGTGTTTAGTTAGGACATATTGTATTTTGTTTAACATAAATGCTCAGTTTTTTAAAATACTCACATTAAACGAGCACTTCGTTGAAATCTTACACGATAGTAAGTATTATACTATAAGTAAATAAATAAAATAAACAAATAATTTAAATATGTAAAATTCAACTAAACAATTCACATAGCAGGTTCAATATTTTTGTAAATGTATTATATTATGTTGACAGGCGTCATAGATTATGGGTTTTCATTTTATTCCAATGATTAATGACTTGATGTAGCGGGTGAATGATTTTTGTTCAATTCAAAGTAAATCCTATGGAGTACATAAATATTTTAAATCTCCCTCTTTCAAACGTGTAAAGGGTATCAAAATTGTGAATTACTTACTCACTCTGTTTATATCCTGTGGGATCAGAAGGGATGTGTGTTATTTTATATCAATACTACAATGATAAATGATTTTGAAACCATAAAGTTGGCTATGAATTTTGATATGATAAAATAAATCATTTCAAAACTCCATGAAGTTTCGATTCATGTTGCGAATGTTGTGGTGGTGCTATTTGTGGGATAGGACCTCGCTTGATTGATTATTGAAATAAATTATTATTGATATTTTGATATATAAGCATGTTACAAGCAATCTTTGAAAAGCTTTACTTCAGTGTCAACAAACGAATAAATTGATAAAACTGTTTATGGTCTTCTAAATATTAAATAATACCCAAAACAATTTTGGCGCTTTTTGTGATTCACTCTCGTAATTTATAAAACAGAAGTACTTCGCTACTTAAGGTCAACGCAATAATTTGGTCCCAATAATTCTGAGTGTTCCGAGAAAAATGTGGTCATAAGAAACTTTCGTGCAGCCGCGCCAGCCTTTCCACGGAGCCAAACCGGTTCTATAATGATGTCTTCATTACCGAATCCCAACAATACCTCTTAATACCACACACTGATACGAGATTTGTTAAAGGAGAAAGGTGATATTTACCTACGAAATGTCTCGAAACAACAAATTTTATTTCCACCAGCAGCAAACCTTACAAAATACACAAGAATACGCTTCCATCCATTTTGTTTGTTGCCTGCTCGAGTTTCAAATTCGGCATTTTACTTTAACGCCGAGTAGGTATCTTTTGTTAGAGCGTTAAACCTCGGCCGCCCCGAACTGCCAACATCGAGATGGGAGAATAAAAAGTTGAACCAAAATTCAAAATAATTTTATCAGCGAATTCTTAAGTATTTCGGCAACATTATTTTATACGAGTTCATTAAGCGGACTTTAATCTCCGCTCGTATCTGTCGATCTCATTACGTTCCACAATTACACCGTTACTGCCCATCGCACGACAGCCTTCACTCATTATGAACGAAGAATGTTAAGAAATTTCATCCGACAACCCATTGAGGCAGCCCTTCCAATTGTGCGAAGGTGTTCCAATTGAATGGTAGCTGGGGTACGAGTATAATGAAATTTCGCCTCGATAAAGACCACTGAGCCCGTAACACAATACTCGCTGTTTCCTCCGCACCACGTATCCATGTCACGCCATTAAACCCCATAAAAATATCTGCCGACACATCTTAGCTCAGTAAATTATACTTGCCTGCATTTTAATTAATGGCCCATTGTATCGGCTGCCGAGACCAACAGTCAAATTGAGATATACGTTAGTTTGTTCTGACAGCCAAATTGATGGCTTAGTCGTGTCCACATTTCCAGAGCGGTTTTTTAAATCGTTTGGTATTTGGATAATCCTCCTTGTAGACATATTTGTTTTTTTAATCCATACATTAATTTTAATTTTATCCGCCTTCGTTATTATGCTATTAAAAACAAAAAACATATTTTATATAAATATACAATTTGAAAATCGACACTAAATAATTTTTGTACTAACATACTTTTGGACATAACAGTTAAACGCAAAGTGTGTCCAGAAAGATAAATTAAAATAAAATATGTAAAGAAAGAAAAAGCAGTGGTAGCCTAGTGGTTAAGAATTCAGCCTCTCATTCCGGGGGTCCTGGGTTCGAATCCATGGCGCGCACCTC